>FJOG01000036.1:280548-317121 GCA_900073065.1 Phialocephala subalpina
AAAATTTAATAAAATAAAAATTCGTTAAAAATTTAAAATTAGAAAAAAATATTCTAAAGAAAATATTAAAAAATTAATTTAAATAAAATGAAAACTAATATAAATAAAAATTAATAAAAATAAAAAATAAATAATATTAAATTATAAATATTAATATATTTATTTTCTTTTTTATATTAACCTCGCGTATATTAAATACTTTTAAAATAATATTATTTCTTTGAATATATTTGAGAAAATATAAATATTATAATATTCTAAGAAATATTAAATTAAACTTCGATATATTATTTCCTTTTTTAATTATTTCCTTTGAATTAAATTATAAATTATTTATTTTTTTCAAATTATTAAATTCCTATTATATAAAAAATATATTAAAATTTTATAATAATTTGATTCTTTAAAAAATATTATTTTAATTTGTTTTTATTATATTTAATAATATAATAAATTAAATAATATTATAATTCCTTTTTTAACAAATTTTTTCTTATAAATAAAATTAATTAAATACGAATAATATTATAATTTCCTTTATAAAGAAATTAATTAATTCGATATTATTTATATTATATAAAATCATATAATAATTTAAATTCCACTTTAAAATTTTTCCTTGTAAATATTTTATTATTTTATTAAGAAATAAATTGAATTTATATATAATATTAATTTTATATTAATTCGAATATATTTTATATTAATAAGATAAAATATTCAAAGGAATTAATCGAATATATAAAAATTCCTTGCGTAATAATAAGTAAATATATATAATTTATTATGTTTTACTAATATAATTTCATTATTAAATAAATATCAAAATCTTTAAAAAATATTAAATTATTTATCCTTTGATTATTATTCTTATTATAAATATATAATTAATATAATTCTATTTTATTATATAATATATAAATATATTTATTTAATAATAAATATATACGCGTAATTTATTATATTTTCTTAATATAATTTCGTTATTATATAAATATTAAAGCCTTCAAAAGAATTATCAAATTATTTATTCTTTGGTAATTATTCTTATTATAAATAAATCGAATCCTTTAGAAATAAGCCCCTCCTTTAATATAAATTACTTTTTATATCAAAAAAATCGATTTTTGAGAATATTATAATTTTATCAAATATTTATATATTATAATAAAATTAAAATTATTAAATATTTATAATATTTGAATAAATATTATTAATTTTAATTTTAATTTTTAATTTCTTTTATTAAATAATTAATATTTCAATTTAAATTTTTGAATTTATATATAAATTATATAAATTATATTTTCTAAATAACCTTTTTAAAAATAAATAAAAAATTAAAATAAATTTATTATTCTAATATAATTTCAAAAATTATAATTTAAAAAATATATTATTAATAATAATTTTAATATAAAATTCGTTTAAAATTTTTAAAATTTTTTTTTAATATTTTTATTTTCTTTAATTAAAGTTATATTATTAATAAAATAATTTTCAAAACTCGTAATTTATATTATAATAATATAAAGTATTTTTAGAAATTTTAATTTTAAATTTATATTAATATTCGAAAAGAAAATTCAAAAAATAAAAAAATAAAGGTTTATATATTTAATAAAATATACCTTTTTTAATATTTTATAAAATTTAATAATTTTCAATATATTATATTTTGACTTTTATAAAAAATACTTTCTTTTAAAAAGAAATTATATTTGCAAATTATTAAAAGAATTTTAATTAATTATAAAAAATATATAAAAGTTATTATTTTCGAAATTTATTTATTTAATATTAATAAATTAAAATATTACTAAAAAAAATTATTATATATTATATATATATATTTAAAAAATATATTTAAATTTTATATTATTTTATTAATTTGTAATAAAGTTATTAAATTCTAAAAATAAAGGATTTTAATATAAAAAATAATTTATATTAAAAGGGGGCCCACTTTTAAAGGGTCTAATTTATATAACCAATATGATTCTATTTTATTATATTATATAAATATTTTAATACTTAGGAATTATATTTTTATATTAATATAATTTACGATAATATAATTTTATTTTATTTTATTTATTTATATAATTTTCTTGATTTTTTATTAATAATTTAAATTATATTCTAATAATTTCCTATTATAATTTTCATGCCATAAAAATAATATAAGAATTAATAATTATTAAAATTATTGGCTTTTAATTTATATAATATACGAAATAAATTTATTTTATTTCTTTTCGAGAAAAACTTTAATATATATTATATCCTTTATATAACTTTATATTTTCATAATTTTTATAAAGTTTAAATATATTAGTTATTATATCCGCTATAATACTTAATATTATTATAATAATATATTAAACCAATATTTAATAATTCTAAATAATATATTATTAAATATAATTATTAAAAATTATATTATTTTTATTTAATACGAATTATAATTAGAATAATTATTTCTTAATTTGTTTAAATCGTAGAATGCGGAAAATTAACTTATAACGAGTTTAATATTCGTAGTATTTTATTATTATATTAAAAAAAATTAAAATTATTTATACGAATATTATTAAATTTTAATATTTAGTAAATTATAAAGTTAAAAATCGGATCGCGTATAACTATAAGAGTAGAGTTCGATTTGGGCTCCTTAGTAATCCTTATATAATCGTCTAATTTTAGCTTAAATAGTAGTAACTATAGCCGAAGAGTCGGAATAAGCCCCCCGCTTTCTCTCGCTTGAACTCACTATACTCACCCATGCTCACCTATGCTCACCCGTACTCACCCGTACTCACCTGCCGCTGCACTCTACTCACCTTAGCTCACCCAGTAATACCGATAAAGCAGCCTTGCTCACCTTTCCAGACCGAAACAAATTCTTTCAACGTTAGGATTAATGCGTGATAACCATCTGTTGTCCACTCTCAACTCTAACCTGCATCTCAGGATCTATATGACCGCTAATTTTGGACCAAACAACGCCGGCCAAATGCGAGGTCAACTCAACGGAGTATTCTATGTAGCCCAAAAGGCATATTTCTCTCGCCTTCACACCTCCTCCCACTCACTATAAAAGGTCCCAACGATGTACACGGCCCTCACAGCACCAGCTG
Source organism: Phialocephala subalpina (assembly GCA_900073065.1). Classification (NCBI taxonomy): domain Eukaryota; kingdom Fungi; phylum Ascomycota; class Leotiomycetes; order Helotiales; family Mollisiaceae; genus Phialocephala; species Phialocephala subalpina. Next base: position 283,689 of record FJOG01000036.1, read on the forward strand.
CCGATGTAATGGACCCTACCATTTACGGAACAGGCGTCAACCCACAAGTCATCCCCTTCGGCGCCGTTGTCGAAATCTCATTCAATAATCACGACACCCGCGCCCACCCTTTCCATCTCCACGGCCACAACTTCCAAGTCGTAGCCCGCTACGGCAACGGTCCCAACTTCCCCGACTCCCCCTACTACCCCGCCGTTTCCATGCGTCGTGACGTTATCCTCGTGCATCCGCAAGGTGCCGCCACAATCCGATATATCGCTGATAGGCCTGGAGTTAATTTGTTCCATTGCCACGTTGAGTGGCATGTTGAGGCGGGCATGACTGCCACTTTCATTAGAGCTCCGGATCTTTTGCAAAAGCAGAAGATATATACGCTGAATAGTCATAAGCAGGTTTGCAAGGCGTTTGGGAATACGTTGATGAAGGGGAATGCGGGTGGGAAATCGAAGAATTGGTATGATTTGAGTTAGGCACCGGTGAATCCTCCTGCGAATGCTTGGGGGTGGGTACATTCCTTATTGACACATGAGAGTTGACATACTGACATGCTTTAGTGCCATGTATCCTCCCCCATCCTGATTCGGTGCATGAGTTGTTGCGTGGACTTCGAGCTTAGAGAAAGAGCAGACACCTGTATAGACGATTGACCAATTTCCTCGAAGCGTCTTTTTATTCATATTTACAGTCAGTCCCTCCCATTAGCCGACCCAAGGTGGTGTGTGCCTTGCGGACGGACTTTGGCGCGGGGTCTTGAACGATTAATCGTAATGTGGAGCTGTACATATGAAGCCTGTGTATGGAACAATGGAGACTTGTTGGCTGTTCTTGCTTCAATCCTTGTGATATAGAAGTTCCACTGTGAGATGTCTTTCAAGTAATTACAGCATGAATTCTGACCGGCCCCATCCAGTCGCTCAACGGAGAGGGAACGGGGGAAGTCAAAGCTCATCAGCTCGAATGGAAATTGAATAATTGCAGAACAGCGCTGTACCAAGATTGAACTTAATGCATAAGACAGTGTTCTTGCGTATGTCCTCGCACTCATAGGGTCCCTCAAGGTGTCCAGAACAGACAATTTGGAAGCCAGTCACGTGCTCCCCCCTCAGGAGCCTCGACTCGAGTGATGTACATGTCCCAAGATCTGTCAGCGCCCCTCTCATCAGATAAATTTCATCTGAAAAGGCTGCAGTTGAGGCTCCGAGGTCGTCGTATCCGGCTGCGACATCTCCAAACAAGCCTCTTACAGCTTGGCAGTCTCCAAAGCTCCACCACCAAACATGGACGGTTTCGCGAACAACAAACAAGCTTTCTCCCAACGCAAAACATCTTGACACCAGATACTGTACTTCCAGAAACCCGAACAGAATCGCATAGGCACTCGTCTTCTGTGATGCAAGTCAAATTTTAACAGATGCGGATGAAACGGTACTTGGCAAACGTAAACTTCAGATGCTATAAGTGACCTGTCATCGCATCTCATGTACTTTCATTCCTTCGTTCGTCTCAATATTGCTCTTTTCTGCTCATATTCCATTCGTTGTGCTGGTCACTCTTTTAGTCTGTCACTTTCTTCAATACCGTCATAATGATCGCATCAATTCTACTTCTCGGCACACTTGCCTCGACAGCGTTTTCGCATGGCTTGATCACCTCGCCTCCATCCCGAGTCGCTGGAACGGCGATGCAGGCTGCTTGTGGAACAGCAGTCACTGCTCTTGTGCAGGCCGATAATACAAGTCATGTTGAAGGAATGCCGGAGGCTGCTGCGACGACTGCGAACTTCAACAGCACTGCATGCAACGTCTTCTTGTGCAAGGGTCTTCAGTTCGCGGACAACACCGCCAATGTGCAGAACTTCACAGCTGGACAGGTCGTCAATATGCGTGCCAGCATCCCGATTCCTCACGAGGGACCGATGAATGTCAGCATCATCAACACGCAGACTAACACTGCGATTGGCGCCCCATTGATCACGTTCGATAGCTATGCCGATGAGTCTTTGGCTGCGCTTCCGGCGAACAACACGAACTTCAACGTTACTATCCCGAACAACTTGGGCACGAACTGCACTACCGCTGGTACTTGCGTAAGTTAATCGAATTGCAGAGGAGGCTCGAGCTAATGAGATGCAGGTTCTTCAATGGTTCTGGTTCGGGACTGCCGCAGACCAGACATACGAATCTTGCGTTGATATGGTTGTCGCCGCGAAGGCATAAGGGGGAGGATATGTTGATATAGGGAGAGCTTAAACATTTAGAACTGTAATGACATGGGATGGATGGTTTTGTATATTCTGTGTAATGATTGTATGAAGGCAATGATTTCGATGTTCGAGTTGAAGAAACGTCCACCCCCACAGGGTGAAAAGATGAACTCTCCACCAGAGAACGATGCAAGATCGTAAAAGTGCATTTGTTCAAATCAGGAACAAACAAACAGGCTTTCATTCAAGAAGTGCCTGCTTCGAAGCCTCTGCACGATGCTCTGAATGACGGACCAAGAGTCCGCCAAGAGTTCAGAAATGTGCGCTCTCTGCGCTCCGCTCACCCTCGCACCCGCTAGTCGCGCGAGCGGGGGTGAGCTGCGTGAGCGGAGCTGCTTTAGCTCTTAAGCCGCGTGATGATAAGGTAGCCTAGCGTGTGTGACGCTGCACGTGGGTAGAAAATATCTTGTAATTGGCTAGAATTCATGTTGCAGGATTCAATAGGCATGTAACGTTACAGATCCAAAGAACGAGGCGTTAATTGTTGTAATTGGCTCGGTTATATAGAAAGACAGCGTGTCCTGTCCATCCCTATATTGCCTTAGCTTCCAATCTCACGTGAAATATCAAACACCTGCCTGAGGATTCACTCAATATCGGTGAGGAGCCCCGCGGTTGTGTCACGTGAAGATATAAACTTCTAGTGTCATTTGGAGGACTTGATGTTAGAGCGTGAGCTCTGTTCCTCAGAAGGAGCTCACTGCCACCTCTCAAAATCAAGCGATCCCTACTCTCGAATATTACAATGCCTTGCCGCGGCATTGGGAGCCTCGCCATACTGGTGGCAGCGACCTTTTCCTGACCTCCTCAGCAGGAAACATCTCTCGCCTCTAGGGCACTGCGGTGGTCCCGTCAGCAAGCACACAACAATTACGCCCTTCCTAGGGGTTTGTAAGCCTTGGGAACGTCCCATCAGCTCAACCCATACCTACATATTGGAAGAACTTACTCCTGTTTGTTTTGCTCGATCCCCCGTCACATTACGTGAGGATATATACCACTGCCTCACTATATCTATCATCTTTATGCTGACAAGTTGTCACTCGAAAGTGGGATGACGGGGGAATGGTCCGAGCACTTAGCGCACTGCAGCAGAGCTCGTCTATATCAGAATATCGAGCACCAAGCTCATTTCATTTTCCTTTCTTATCCAGACCGTACAGACAATTCAACAGGAGCTCGTCTCCTTTCCCACCACACACACAATCAATGCTCGCTCAGATCTCTGCGTGACACAAGTTATATTAAATAAAGCACCATGGCCGGTAACAGCCGCCTCAGTGGCATCGTCAGAACATTCCAGCTCATCTGGTTATCCGTCAAATGTAATCCTCCCTCCTCATCCTCACCTGAACCACCATACTAATTCCCCGAAATAGTGCACTACGATGCTTTCAAAGAAGCCCTTCGCAAAGACGGCCTCGCCTCACTTACGCATCCCCAACGAATTCGAGACGCCGCCGTCGCAAAACTCCTCATCATAACTTGTAACTTCCCTGTCCTCAACCCAATCCCCTACATACTAACTCTCGTGCACAGCCAACGGCTTTATTGCCTTTGAAAACACCACCTGTGTCCCCTCCCTTGTCCTCTCCGCTCAAGGCAAAATCCTCGAGCTCGGCCCCGGACCAGGCAACCAAATCCAGCGCTACGATCCATCCCTCGTAGACTTCATCTACGCCATTGACCCCAATCCCCACTATGGAGACGCCATTGCCGCAAAGGTGAAGAAACTTGATCTCCAGGATAAGTACAAGTTTCTAGCGTGTGGTATTGAAGAAAGCGAGATTTTGAGAAGCGAGGGGATTACAGAGGGGAGTATGGATACTGTGCTGAGTATTCAGGTGTTGTGTGCGGTGGGGGATGTGAAGAGTGTGATGAGGGAGGTGTGGAAGTTGTTAAGGCCGGGGGGCAGCTTTGTGTTTTGGGAGCATGAGAGGAATAAGGATACTGTTACGGCGATGACGCAAGGTACGTATTGGTTATCACATTAAGGGTGTGCTTTAGGAGCTGTGTGGAGGTGCTAATATGAGAATAGCTTGTTTGAATCCTGCTTGGAGCGCATTCGTCGGGTGTAATATGAATCGGGAGATCAAGGCGGATATCCTTGCGGCTGGGGAGTGGGAGAACCCTGGTGACATTGAGGTGGCCGATGATCCGTATAGTTGTTTGCCTAGGATTTGGGGCGTGCTCAAGAAGAAGGCTTGATTGGAAGAACGTTTTCACTGCGTCCTGTGCGCCTAGAACCTGAGGAGCTGATTGCGCAGGCAACATTCTGGGGGCCTTAGTAGCGAAGTGTTGCGGCTCTGTTCATGTTGCCCGTGGTCAGAGGAGCTCAGCTAAAAATAGCAACACAGTTAGGCTTTTCATTGCACGGTAACTATTTGCGCTATAGAAAGTGAACTATGACACGTTCGTTCGTCCGGGCCTTTTTCAATTTTCAGATCTTGGGAAACGTCTGGAGTTCTTACATTATGCTCCTCCATCGCGCGCCTTTGGAAAATTGTGCATCCTGGAAGGTTACGATGGTTGAGCACGTCGCCAAGTATTCTACTTTGAACCACTAGGCACCTCCACTTCTTGAGTAGATTCAAAGATGAACCCGTAGGATCAGTTTTTGAGGCACGCTTGCACCATTGTGATGGTTCAGAGGGTCTCTGGTATGCGTTGTGGTCGTCTAGCGTGCTTCCAATACAGACCAATGTCCCTCGAATTGCAGGATGCTCTTGTGAATGTCACCTCTCTGGTTGTGTAGCTCTGGGAATATACCCATCTGATATGAATGTATATGCATGGAATCTGCGAGGTCGATGCCGTGTTGAGAGTTGTGCATGATGGAGGAGCGAGGAGAGATGGAAGAGAAAAAGAGAGGAGCTTTTGAGATGTGGGGCGAATCAGGTGACGTTAACCTTGACGCGTTTTGGGTGTTGATTTCCTAGGCGCGTCCGAACTTCTTCCACAACAACACTTCACACTCTCGCTACAACACCCCTCACTAGAACGAGAAGCAACATCATGTCCAACTCACCAGTTCGACAACCATTGGCATCTGCCAGCACCAACGCAAACATCAGCAATCGATTAAGCATTGCTTCTTTGCTCGAGAAACCCCACGAGAAACCTGCCGCAGTAAGACAGACCGACTTCAGCCTGAACCACCACTAATCATTTCCAGCCCATCCTTCCTCCAACCCAACCAGCCAAACGCAAGGCTGACGAACTCGAAGAAATCGACAGCGATGATGAACGACTCTGCAGAATCGACAAGAACTGCAACCAAGTCCGGACCATGATTCGAAACTTCATCAATTCGGGCGAGATGAAGGTCACCGAGTTTCACAAGGCAATCGGATCCTCAGGCAACGCATACTCTCGATTCATGGGGCAGAATGGACCGGATAAGGGCAGTGGGTCGGATGTATACTATAACGCGTTCAAGTTCTTCAAGAGGCGGGAGCTTCAGGGCATCAAGATTCCTAAGAAGAAGGCCAAGCCAGCAGAGGAAGCCAAGAAGAACGACGTTTCTGCCATCCATCTGGAAGGAGAAGAAGACCAGTCTGTTCCTGTCTACGACTCGTGCGACGAGATCCGCAGGAAAATCAGGGCATACCTGGCCGAGCCAGGCATCACACAAGCTGGATTCCTCCGCGAGATTGCAAAGGCATGGCCAGAGGGAAAGAAGATCCAGTCGAAGGTTCTCAACGACTTCCTGGGCAAGAGAGGAGCCACTGCGGGAAATACGAGCTCGGTCTTCTACGGTTCATATGTCTTCTTTGAGAAGCAGCGAATTCGAGATGGCAAGCCGAAGTCCAAGCACCGTCAGGAGATGGAGAAGCAATATTCTGGCGAGCGAGGAATTGACACGAAGCATAGACTCGATGGCGGTGTCTGGTGTATGCAAGGAGAAAGGCCATACGAAGACAAGTACGGGAAGATCCACATTGCGGGCAGGTTTTGATCTACTGGGCGGTCGTACAATATTTGGAGTTTGGGTAGATGTGCTCCTCGGGGACGTGTTTGTTATATTGTTCGATTTTTATTGTCTGTGCCTGCTATTGATTTGTTGTTTGGTCATGTTTGTTCATATTGTACTGGATATACGGATGTAGCGTTCCTGGTCGTTTAAAATGGTTGGCAATACGCAAGTCACGACGGGGATGATATGCGGGGTGCGGGGAAAAATGTCGGCGGCTCTCTCGGCGTCATGTATCTACTAACTCGGGACTTGATCCTTTTCTGGGTAACAATTCGGCGGAATTTGCTGCTCATCTTTTACGAGAAATTCCTACGCTTGGCCATTCTCCCGTATTCGGTGCAAGTGCTACCGGTCATGTGCTGTGTGGATTCTCTTATGCAAGGCCATCAAAGTTCTTGCTTTCTTGTTCTTCCTCTGCTTGCTCCCTCGTGTAAGTATCATATAGACCTGGGTTCATCATTTCAGCATGCTGTATAAAATATGGTTGATATTCTTTTTCGTCTCCGCAACTGTCAGCAGCTCTTCAGCCTGGCTAGACGAGTACGACTTCATCATCGTAGGCGGCGGCCCAGCAGGACTGACAGTGGCAAACCGTCTTTCTGAGCTTCCGCATATCACTGTTGCTCTCATTGAGGCGGGTGGGGATGCTTCCACCAATCCCAATGTGACCAGCGTCGATGGCTTCACTACTGCACTGGGTACCTCGATCGACTGGCAATACACATCGACGAATCAATCTCATGCTGCGGGACAGACAATTGCATACCATTCCGGAAAGGCATTGGGTGGGACGACTACCATCAATGGTGAATACTTCATATGCTATTTGGTTCATTTCTGACATTTCCCAGGAATGACCTATGTCCGCGCCGAGAAATCCCAAATCGACTCCTGGGGTGAAATTGGAAACCCTGGATGGAGCTGGGATGATCTCTTCCCATACTATCTCAAGAGCGAGGATTTCACCTACCCAACATCAGCTCAGCTTTCATCCGGCGTTTCGTATGTCCCAGACGATCATGGGGAATCTGGTCCACTCAAAGTCGGATATCCGTATGGACTTCTAAATGGATCTTTCCACACAATCGTAGAGGATACATGGGAAGCTCTTGATCTACCTCATAACGAGGATGTAAATGGCGGCAGCGTTCGTGGCTTCACGATTTGGCAAAGCACATTGGATATGGTGGCCAATATCAGAGAAGATGCTGCGAGAGCCTATTACCATCCCATTCAGGGGAGGCCGAATCTTCACATTTTCCTGAATACGTCCGCGAACAGGATTGTCTGGAAGAAGATGGGTGGCCTAGCGACTGCGGCTGGAGTGGAAATCACCTCTTCAAATGGTACCGTCAGTGTCTTGAACTGCAGTCGCGAGGTCATCTTATCTGCCGGTTCGCTCAGATCTCCAGCAATTCTTGAACTGTCAGGCGTCGAGAATCCGAGGTATGTCTCTAATTCTGCTCTCTGATTTCAGCTAACAATTGGCAGTATCCTCGAGAAGTACGGCATAGAAGTAAAAGTCGACCTCCCCTCTGTAGGCGAGAACCTCCAAGACCAACCAAACCTCAGCTTCGTCTACTCTACTAACAGCACATTCAACGGCTCAATCGTCTACGTCGCCTACGGCGCAATGTCCGACTTCTTCTCATCCTGGAACTCATCAAACCTCAACACCACATCCTACGCAGAGATCGTTGCAGCTGCAAATAACAACACTGTCTCAGCAGAATCACTAGAGTATCTCTTCAACATACAACTGAACCTCCTAAAATCGGGTGTACCGAACGCAGAAACCGTAATGGAAACTTCTCTGAACCTCGGTCTCGGTCCATCTGGATTTTTACTATCGGCATTCTGGCTCTTGATGCCCTTCTCCAGAGGAAGTGTGCATATCAATTCCGCGGATCCAGAAGCATACCCTTCAATCAATCCCAACTTCTTCCTCGTGGATTTCGATCTTGATGTCCAAATCGCGATCGCGAAATGGACGAGAAAGTTTTGGGGTACGGAATCGATGAAGAGTCTCATCACAGCTGAGATTTCTCCTGGCTACGATATTCTCCCACAGAATGCTACAGATTATCAATGGGCGACTTGGGTTAAGACTGCTGTGACTGCGAATTCTCATCCATTGGGCACTTGTGCGATGATGCCAAAAGAGTTGGGAGGAGTGGTGGATGAGAAGCTCAAGGTTTATGGGACGGCGAATGTGAGGGTTGTTGATGCGAGTGTGATGCCATTTCAAGTGAGTGGGCATCTTTCAAGTACTGTCTACGCCATCGCAGAGAAGGCGGCGGATATGATCAAGGAGACATTATGAGGCGAGGTTGAAGTTGGGGGATTTTGAGAGAGCGTTGATACTGATGCGGGGTAATTATTACCCCGCCAAACTCTGACAATTATCACAACAGCTTCTTCTTCTTGGTCCTAATGAGTGCCGATCAAGCAAAAGGAAGCGTTGAAATGTTAATACACAGTGTGAACCCTTCAGATTCTCAAAGTCCCCATCCTCTTTTCCTATTGCACCTTCACCGGCACCGGTCTCGCTGCCTCGGGCTCCTTCCCACTCCTCATCGTCACCTGCCACATCAACCTCTGCGTACTCCCTAGTTGACCCGTAATACTATGCCAAACCCCATAATTGTGGAAGATAACTAGATCTCCCTCCTCCCAGTGGTGGGCATAAACATGCTCTGGCTTGACCACCTTTCTCTGCATCTCATAACAAATCCTTCTTGTTTCCGCCAAGTCATCGATTACTGTCACTTCTCCAGTCTTTGGGTCAGTGGTGCGCAGCGAGTGGACGCAGCAGCCTAGGATTTGGAGGTGTGGCTGTTGGGGACGGCCGGGGTTGTGCCATGCCATCTGGGAAAGTTGTTAGAGAGAGAGAGGAAGGGAGGAGAGGGGACAAACAGGGAACGCTTGAACTTTATCCCAACTCCAAGCCGGGAGATCTTCTTCCCTCGCCTCTTCTCCAACCTTCGCTATCCCCAGCCCATCAGATGTCGCTTTCGCATTGCGGATCCATTCATATGCTCTTGGAGCATACTGGACTGTTGTATTCAGAGCAAACTCCTGTTCTTCAGGCGTGAGGAGTTGGAACGCTTTTGCTCCTGAGATGACTACAGACTTATCAGCAAGTGCTTTGATATGGGAGGGGCATATTTACAGGCTGTAGATCCAGCTTGGAGATTCATCTCTTTTCCGTCTTGAAATTTGATTTTCTGATCTGGAAGTTTGGGAACGACGACTGCGTGGATGAGCGTCACTTTTCCGGGTAAGTTCTCATATAAAGGGGCGTCTTGATGCCATCTGTAGAATCTGGTTTGTCCTTCTGCTAGCTCTTCCCCCGTTAATGGTTGGGCGTGAAATTCTGCCGAATCCTACTTCTCTTTTAGTCCTGAGCCTTGAAGGTTGACAAGGCAAGACGTACAACGTGTCGGAGGTTCATATACTCAATGCCATCGTAATCCCTGAACTCTCCATTCCCGATGACCTGCACATTCGGCGCAACAGGAAGTCTCGCTCCGTTATTGCGAGATAAGATACTGCGAGGATCTCGTACTTGGTCTTTGCCAGCAGAGTGGACGTTTATCATGTCGGGGTCCCATATCGAGGCTAGTTTTTCGAGGGCCAAGGGGTCGATTCCTTGTTGTTTTCTGAAGACGAGAACTGAGTTGTCGTACAGTGCTTGTCGAAGGACTGAGATGTCTTCTGGCTTGAAAGAAGAGGGATCAATTGGACCATTGGAGGTGTTCAAGAGCACTTCTGCTCCGATAAGGGTCTCCTTGCGCAACTCTGGAGAAAGAGACTGAATTGTGAAGAGGGGTGATGTGGGGAGGGTTGCTGATGGCATTTTGACCGAAGCTCTCTGGACTTGTGAGATTTGGTGCTGAAGGCACAAAATTCTCAGTAAATGTTGCTGATTATTGATGTAGAGGTGATGTCTGAAGTAGTAGACCTTGAGATAAGATAGGCATGAGTCTAGACTTTGAGTCAATGATACCCCACTTTTGTTAATTGTCGGAGGACTCCGATATACCTATCGAGGAAACACAAGATTGTCTCGATACACCTCGCGCTCTATTGTCTTGTCTAGTGACAAGATCGAGATTGGCCTCGAGCAAAAAGAAATTGGCTGTTCTCAGATGAAAGGCTAGGTTCGTGTCCGGTGTGCATTGCCTGTTCTTGCTCTACTGCTTCACTGCTTCATCCACGGGTTTGCTGCCAATTCTGCCAAAAGTTCTGCTGTCAACTGTTTCCAAACCGTATTAAGACCCATCCTTTAATTCTCTGACATATGTTGTTGCAGAGATATCGAAAAGTCACGTTCGTCAGCTTGAGCGGCGCAGCAGTACATTTCAGCTGACCGGCTTTTCTTTTCATCCGAACTCCTGTTCGCAACATCTTGTGACACTCATAAATATCTGGCGAGGTACTAGACAATTGAACGTTATTTGAAAACCTATCACAAGTATCACCGGGATGGCCCAACCGAGCCAACGGCAAGATGAGCCCCCTCCTCAAGCAATCCACCACGAACAGCGAAACGCCGAGAACAGCGCGGCCTACTTCCTCCCAAAGCTCAAGTCCATGAAAGAAAAGAACCCCCATCTCACCCTCCTAGACGTCGGCGCCGGCTCCGGAACCATCTCCATAACCTTCGCAAAAGCCATCCCAGACGGGCACGTCACAGCCACAGACCTAAACCCCGACATCCTCCCCCGAGCCGCCTCAATCGCCAAATCGGAAGGAGTAACGAACATCGAGTTCCAGCAAGCAGATGCGTATAAGCTCCCGTTTCCCGATGAGAGTTTCGATGTCACGCATTGCCATCAGATGTTGTGCCATTTGAAGGAGCCGTGGGAGGCGCTGAGGGAGATGTTGAGGGTTACGAAGAAGGGAGGGGCGGTGGCTGCGAGGGAGGCGGATTTGGATACGGAGTGTGTGTGGCCTGCCACCGAGGGGTTGCTTAAGTTTCATGATTTTACGGTGAGCCTTATGAGGAGTAAGGGTGGGAGTTCGAATGCAGGACGACAGTTACTCTCTTGGGCTTTAAAGGCTGGTGTTGAGCGGGGTCAGGTTACGGCGAGCTTTGGGACTTGGTGCTATAGTGCAAAAGAAGATAAGGAAGTTTGGGGTAGGTGATCTCGTTCCTAAATGTGGATTCTCGTGTTGTTAACAGTGACTCCAGCTCAGGCGATGGCGAAGCTACTTCGGGGTGGTCGGATACGCGATGGAGCGCTCGCAAAGGGTCTGGCGACGGAGGATGAATTGGAGGAGATGGCTAAGGCTTGGAGAGAGTGGCAGGAGAGCGGTGAGGCGACTTTGGGGATGCTGCATGGAGAGATCATCATCCAGAAGTAGCGACGAGCGTCTTCCCATACGAACAGCATCCGAAGCACGTTTGCTCAAGCCTTACATTGCTGGGAGAGTAGATATCATACAAGCTCAGAGTCTTGGCTTTGACAGAGGAGCCGTCTTCGTGACTTGCTTCGTCAACTCCCATAACGGTAACTTATCCTCCCAAGCTTCGTCATCTTTGATCTCAATGTCTCCAGCTTCCGTGATATACTTGACCTGCCCCAAGCTTGTTGTTCCCCAATTCACTGGTTTGCCCTGAATGAAATTAGCGACCGGTTTCAGCCATTCTTTGATCATGACTTTCTCGGAAGTAGTGAGCGAGTCGCCATTCCCAAAAAACCAGATACTCATATCAGTACCGTGAGTTGCGCCCACTCCCTTTGGCAATCTCTTGTCCACACTCGCAGTTCGCCAGTCGATTCTGTATCGATGAATGTTGGAAAGGGGCAGAGTCGCTGAGATCGACTTGATGTAGCCTCGCATGGTTGAGTGGATTTGCATGTCCGCGTACAGCCTCCCGAACAAATCTTTCCAGTACTCTGTCGGTTTCGATCCTGAGGAGGCTGATGGCTTGTAAGGAGAAGTAATCGCGAGGGTGACATGGCGAGGATAGTCCCAGCTCAACCTATTAGCCAAAGTCTCGTATGATGTTGGTGAGTATACGTTCTTGTAAAGGTGGAACTCCTGTGTCAAGTCTCCAATGATCGTTTGAATTCCAAGCTCCTTCAAACGCTGTCCAAACCGTCCATCAAAGATGCTTGGGAAGAGATCTTCGGACATGAAATCTCCATCCATAATAGGACGGAAGAACTTCTGCTTCATGGAATTCACAGCAGCTGTCAGCTCATCTGCTGAAAACTCCCTCAACCTCTCCAACTTTTGAGGCTGGGTGTACCCCGCAGGCACTCCCAGAACGTGCAGGAGGTCGTCGAACTGTTGCTGCACTTCAGATAACGCCTTCGGCTGCACTCCGCATCCATTAGACCACTGGAACACCCTTCGGATAATCTGCTTCTTCGCATTCGGACCAACATCAAAAGCCAGCTGATGGAACGTAGCGTACGACCCCGCAGAAAGACCACCAACAGTGATGTTCTCAGGATTTCCACCAAAATGCTTGATGTTCTCGTACGTCCACTCAAGGGCTAAGCGCTGGTCCCAGAACCCAAAATTAGCAGCGGGTGATCCGTCTTCCCAGAGCTCTCTGGAAGCGAGGAACCCGAAAAGTCCAAGTCGGTAGCCAGGGGAGACGATAATGCATTTCACGCCTGTCTCGGCGAGGAGCGCTGATGGGTCGTCGAAATTGTTGGACCCGAATTGGAGGAAGCCGCCATCTGATATTTTCAGTCACTCGAATCGACATTGAAATCTCTGTGATCACTCACGAATGTAGAAAAATACAGGCCATCCTCCATCCGGAGGTTTCCCGAGAGGAATCCAAATGTTCGATTGCAAACAATCTTCATCATGAATCGTGAATTGCCGTCCGAAGACTCGTGGCTGGGGACATACTGAGGAAGGGTTTCTGTATTGTCCTGGACTCGCTTCGGATCCGTATGAGTATGTCGAGGGAAGGGCATGTGGTTTCCGCCAGCGGTGGGGTCCTGTAGGTGGGAGTGCGAACGGGACTCGTGAAAATCGGTGACATTTGGGGTTCTTCGTTGTCGAGTCTAGCAACGTGACGCCTTCGAGGACGCCTTTTCCGGGGATGTTGACTCGCATTGTTGTGAGGACAGATGAAGAGAGAAGGGAGAGGTGGCGTTTGGAGCGAAAGGTGGTTGGAGGTTAGCCGAGGTCCGTACAGTATCACGTGAATGCTCCCCTTTCGCAGGAGCCTTGGATCGCAGGTGATATGTATCGGAGTGTTCGAGTATTAAGAAGGAATTTACGCGATGTAGCCGTGAAGATGCTTGATTTTACCCATATAATCTGCGACGAATCTTGGGCGCACTAAAGTCCATTTCTGTCTTTGGACCTGAGCAGTCGCTGCTCTAACCTGAGCTGAGCGCTAGATCATGCTCAGGGGGATCCTCTTCCGGACCCTCGCAAGTCGGTTATACTTTCTATATTATCTAAATACACATCTTGCTAATGCCTGCTGGTCTGGAACACAGCCACCTCTTTGAACCTATCAAGACGTCGTGATAGTATCCGTTCTCGCTTCCCTGTCAAACTTATCCAAGGGTCCCTGCCGGAGCCGATTTGGATCCCTTCTAATCTAGTCTCACGTAACTGGCTTAAGGTTATTTAGCCTCACAACTTACCGAATATCACCAATCAATGTCATCGCGTGCGATTGCACGACTCTAAACCTTATTCCATTTTGGTACTACCAGAACTCGAGCGCGAAGATACACACAAATGCTCCGCATGGCAGGCTATAAATGGCTCTGCATAATTGTTAATAAATGTACAAAGGACGGCACTATAAACTCTTAAGTCCTTCAACGTCTGGGGCTCCTTCTAGGCTTCTAACCATATATGCATAACGAGGCACAGTCTTCCTATAAGTAAGGCTGCACTAAGTAAGGGGAATACATCGTCCGGTACTTTTCTTAGATAATATATCGTGTAAGATCAGGCAACCTCGGCATAACTCGATAGTAGTATCCGGGGTCATAAAAGGTACGACAACTAGTGTGCTTCTCAAGCATCGAAGGATATATGCAGAGTAAAATTGCATAAGGAACCAATCTCGTTAACAAGAGTGTGATCACAGATTACATCCATATGGGAGGGAAGGGCCCCACGAATAAGGGATACTCTTGGTAATAAGATTGATAAGGAACATGGTTTATAAAAATATTCGGTCTCTGGGATTCTGGGATTATTAAAGGAAGAAAATGCAGACTTATTTCAGCGATAGTATGTTGATTGAAGGGCAGCTGGATAGCTACTTTGCCGGCTGGCCATTGTGAAATTTATATAGTGGCGATACCGCGTCAAGGAGGAGTTATACCAAGCTCCAGTAGCTTTGGGTATTCATTTTAAAAGTCATCAGTTCAAAACGTTCGATTAAATATATAACACTATAAAAGTGCAGGACGCCGCAGTCCTACCCGCCTTTTATTACTTCAATCAAGGCTATCCGCAATCGGTATAATGTATAGTATAGGAATGCTTAGGATTTTTGTATTATTAGCCAAAGTAGTTTTGGTTTTAGTGTAAAATTTCAGCTTGCTCTAAGTTTTACTAGCCAAATTCATGTACTACAAGTCAAAGCAGTTCTGAATTGCACTACTGTAACTCGAACTACTTTAGCTTGAAGTATAAATAAAGCATGTGTACTATTTTGTAATATGTTAAGTATTATACTTTAGACGCAATCACTTCGAGGTGCAATCTTCCAAATCGATATACTTGCAATTGTAGTACTCCAAATCTAAAAATAGTCTTGGGGAGGGTCCAAATTGGATTCTAAGGTGCTAGCGCTAAAGAAATTTAGCATTGGGAATGGAGCCAAACTTGGCCCTCGGACGCTGGTGTATTCATTGCGCTGACGTTTGGAAGTTAGCATTGAAGGGGGGGATTATGTGTATAGCACTTTGGTTCCAGAAGAAAATTTCTCTGTAATATGACACGATTCACACTTTCACTAAACATTAAACGCATAAGAGGGACAAGTGAGGGACGCACATTCTCCATAATGAGCCTGGAGGCTTGAATACCTATTTTAGTATCGTTAGTGTACAGCCTTCTCTAGTAAGGATTAATGCCTGCGGTCGATTACAGTGCCTTGCCAACTATGAAGCAAATCACAGCCCAAACTAAGTCGATTCGAAATCTGAAACCGAGTCGCTGCCTTGAGCTAGGTGAACTGGAAACCACGTAAGTTGGTTATCATTTTTAGGGTTTGAGTATGTGAATCAGTAACGACCGTCGGCTCATTGGTGTCCATATTTACCGTCTGCCAAATCCACCGAGTACCTTTCAAGTTGAGGCAATTTTGATATTTTATTCCAGACCTAAACATTGACCCATTCGTATCCGTATATGATATCACCGACCAGCAAATTTATTTCTACTAATTCGCACCAACTTGTTCACAGTACTACCTCCACATTTTCGTTTTCTTCGCAATCAACCAAACCACAAATAGTGCAGACATACCCACTACAGATACCGTAAGCCGCATTTTATTGGAAGGCCTCCGTCGTTCAATTTCACCTATCTCTTGCTGTTCGTCCGTATCTCCGCCTTCGTATTCCTCCATCTGATCATTTAAAGCCAAAAATTGTAACATTTGGCGAGGAGAATCGCGAGCTAAGTAGTCAAGTTTCTCAGCTCGACGCAAAAGTCTTCTCCTTTGTGACTTTGGTCTGACACCAAGTCCTAAGAAAAGTTCCTCCGAATCAGGAGTAATATTTACTCCACTGCGCAGCATCCTTGACAGCACAGGAAATTGCGTCAAGTGCGCCAGCGTTATGATAAGCACATGGTCCTCCGTAATGGAGTAGTCCGGGAAGAACCTACTTAGAAGCTCTCGTTCGTCGGGCGGAATAAGTCCTAATAGCCCGAAGACCCTGTCTCGTGGATCCTTACATTTAGACCTATGGTGGTCAATGAGTAGGTCACAGAGTGGTTGTAAGATCTCGGGATGCTTATTCACATGCCGTCCCATGGCAAGTGGCAAAGCGGCGAGTGGACTCGTTCGGTCTCCTTGGGGAACGTCGCCATTCGGATCGTAAAATTGTTCGATGCCAGCCTCGCGGCTTAGGATGCTCTGAAAGTCTAGCCAATTTATCCGGTTGTCACTGCAATACAGCTCGACATTTCGGCCAAGCAGGAATTCCTGGATAACCCAGACGCGAGACCAGTATGGGCGATTCGAGAGATCCGCTATCGATTCTGTCCAGTCGAATCCATCGCTTTCTATTGTCTTAGGAGGTATTTGTGTAGGCAAATACGACATGGTTTCCTTAGGCAATGTTATGAGCCCCAGCCAGACGGACACGCAGACAGCATCTCTATACGTCTGGTCCATTAACCGGACTTGAGAGTTACGTTCAGCGACGTTGGCTTGGTCGATACAGATCGCGTCTACCCATAGGTAATTCCACGTTGCATTTCTGGCGGCATGAGCCATGTAATACAGACATGACCATAAATTGGGCCTAACGTGGAAAGGTCGGTTATTCAAGTAGATGACTTCTGACGCATCTTCGTTGCCCCATGTATACGAAATAGCTGTGTAAGGGGGTGTTGATGCGCGTTGGACGCGCCGAATTTTGTATCGAAGGACATGGTTGTTAACTGCCACTGGCTGGAGCAACCGGAGTTCATTTGAGACCAGGCTGGAATCATAGGTAAAGTCCATTAGCCACGACAGGGACTCTTGCCGGTCGGAGTCTTGTTGCGTTCAAATGCTAGAGCGCTGTACACCAAGACCGTGGTACCGGCTGTTGATCAACAATAGGTTGATAAAAGTTCTAGAAAGGATGAGGAAGAGGTAAGAAGAGGAAACTGCTTCCACGGCATTTTCACGAGGATAGATAAGGCTACGTGGCAAATCGCCATTGGGTTGCATTTTCGACTCAAGCCCTACCATGCCAGAAATATTTCGCTGCCTTAGCGCTTTCGTAGCTAATCATAATAAAGTTGGTCTATTGGCTGGTTCATGGATTGCCATAGTGAGGCTGCGTCTTGAACCTCTCACGGACGCAGGTGGAGCCAAACAGCGCCAAATTAGAATCAGGCAGGGGAACCGAATCTGAACCCCGTAAACATTTCATTTTACATCGATGATTTTTAGGCTACACGGACGCGATCTTACAACAATGTGCAAGAAAAAATAAAACCCCAAAAACTCGTTTACCTTATAGGCATAGTTTGGGTCGAAAGGAAAGATTGTGGTCATTGAAGGGTTAAGAAGTCAAGTAGGTTAAAATTCGGCGCCGGTTACCGATATAACCGTGATAAAAAATAATGCAGCTAATGCATTATAATCATGATTATAATGCTATTAAATATGTCGATGGTCTGGCTATTATTCAAAGTTGTAAGAGCCAAGCTGGGTTCAAAGCTCACAATGTCCCAGGCACTATCGAAGTCTGCGATTTCTAGGCTGCTGTCCATGATCTCCGATTCGTAGCCAGAAACGCCATGACTGCCAACGACTTCTTCTGTATTAGCCGGCGGAGGACCACATTGTGCTGTCCATGGACTTAGGGGGTGCCGGAGAAGCCAGGCCTGGAGCGGTCCACCGGTTCCAACAAGACATTACCGCCTTGTCGACTTGAGGTCAAGCCAACTTCTAGATCACGGATGGCGCTATTCGTTCCGTCCTGCGCCCAAGGGAGGGAAAGAGAATAGGAGTCAACGTCCAGTCTGGGTAGATTTCTGAAAATGGTTGTTGGAATTGACGTGAAGCCAGTTGGTACATCATCCATATCGATCTCATCGCCAACAACGGATGCACCGGAGATTCGGGACCAAACGATTGTAGAACGCAGGTCCAGTCTCCGCAAGGACTTGCCTGAATAGAAAGGTCCGGCTTTCAAGCAGCTAATTACCCGCGTATCAATAAGCGATGGGCACTTCCAAGCTTCTGGCTGCGAGGAGTGGCCAAGTCGGTAGGAACGACAAAGAGGGCAGAGACAGCTTCTCAGAAAGCGACCACGGTTATTCGGCGGAATGTATCAATCTGTGCCATTTCAAAGAGGGGGCAGTCGGGCTCGAATTTTTTTGAGCTTCGCAGCATCTCCGAGCCTGCGAGGTGGTAGAACATGCAGGGAAACGTGTCCGCCTCCCCACTGGAGTTCCTCCCAAGCATGATGACTGGGCGATGCTAAGTTTCCTTCTGAAGATCGAGACACCCGATTCCACTGCTCCATTCTTCGTTGGCCTTTGCACCCAAGTATCCACTATTCAGCAGTTACACTAACAGCTCTGTGGGTTGCTCCTCAAGCCCTCGCCCGACAATTCAGACCCCATAACGCCCATATGAGATGCTATGTTATCAATGACTTTCACTTAAGCATAAATATGTCCTCGATTCCCCCACTTCAAGGAGATGGTTTGGCAGTCAACTGTCACTTTGATCGTACTCAGCTTCTTCTCGATAGATCGGATCCGATTCGGCTACTTCTGCCATTAACCCTCCTCATCGACATTCTGGTGCATCACTGGCTGGCAACGACTGTCTGATATCATGGCGAAGACTCGAGGCGACTTTGATGTTGAGCCAGGCAGCCTGTTTGACGACATACAGGTTCAGCTCTTCGATTCGATGTATCGGCTCACAGGACTAGTGGTATCTGGTGATATCGAGCCACCTCAACTGGTCGTTGTCGGCGCACAAAACAGCGGCAAGAGCTCTGTCCTCGAAGCTCTGGTCAAATTCCACTTCCCCGTGGATAGTGAGAAACCCACCACCAGGTTCCCGATTAGGCTTGTTCTGAGGAAGGCCGATAAAGAGACGACCAAGGTTCGCATTGAGCCGGAAAAGTCACGTTCCGAAGAACGGAAGAGGAGCCTCGATTACTTTGCAGAAAGCCTCTCTGTTGACAATAATTTTGACCGCATTATGAAAAGTGCCAAAGCCGAACTTGGGGTGTTTCCCCCTGATATCCCAAGCGAAATTCCTGGAAATCTCAAGATCAAGAGACGAGCCATCTGTGTCATCACACGCCCTGACAGGGCTGGTGACCTAGACGAAACCCAGAGAGTACTTGGCAAAGAGAGTAAGTTTTCTGAATATTTCTCGCGTCCATAGCACGTTGTCCGCAACCAAGACGAGATGGCAAGACGAAGGTTGAGATTGAAGCGGAGAGGGCGACAACACCGACGAGTCACTCGCAGGACCCCATGTCAAAGCAACATGGCGATGGAGAGCCGCATTTCCAGCCGCACGGCACGAAAACATACTGCGTCCATGACGAACCCGAGCGTCAAGGCCGCAAGGAATACGAGAAATGGGTTTGCGAGAACATGGACTACTGGGAGTCAAAGTGGTCTAGGGAGAGCCTAGCCGTAAAGGGTTAGTGCCACATAAAATGTGGGTTAAAAATAAAATCATTGAGAGTTGGAACTGAAGCCGATTTGGAACTCTACTGTAAAGATTCTGCCATCTGAGTAAGTTAAGTTACTTGATTTGGAGAGGAATTCCCTTAGAATAGATAAGAACAATCCACAATCGTGAGGGTATTCCTTTAGAAAAAGCACTCGCAGCCAAATAACCAATCATCCCGATCCCCACAAAGCCTGGCAGCTTATGGCGCGATGTGGGTGCTGCCAACTCACACAAAATGTTGAATCTCAAAATCAAGCTAGTTCATGGCCAGAATAACTCTGAACGAACAACCTTGAACCACCCCACAATGAACTAAGCCTGTTTTATGCCAGATAGTAAGGGATTTTTTTTTACTAATTTTGATTGTTTGAGAGGCTATGAGTGTCGTGATTGGGCTGCATGGAGGCGCTAAGGTGGGCCAATCCGAGTGCTCTGCATTATCTTAGTACAGAGTTGGACCTGAGTCTTGCATTGAAAATCACGTATTTTAGGCAATTGTGGCTGCTTCTGTGTCTGCTGCTAGTTAGCGGAGACACGTGGTCGCAACAAAAGTGCCTCACTTGTGAAAGAGGAAAATTTGTAGTCAATCATCATTCTACTCTTCCTTTCTAATATCTTACCTACGAGTTCAAGAGCTTTTGGAGATTGCGCATCAACCGTAATTTACCTGTTTTACTATATAAAAGATGGTTCGGGAAGGTAGTGGCTACAGCGCTGGGCTGGAGGAGATTATACGCAATCAACAACACCACCGACTTACAAGACCCAATCAACCACATACCATCGTTGAGGAGGATGAGGACGAGCATCCAATTGCCAACGTTGATGAGTTTTCTCGCCGTGTTGTCACAGAAGGGATGCGTGACTTATTCATCGCTTTGCCCAACGAGGCTGGTAGGCGCATCGTTGACTGCGAGGTTAACCTTGCAACTTTGCAACGCATGAATATTCACGCAATTCAAAGAGATCTGGTGCGCTTGACAAGTAAGATCGTGCTTTCTGGCAGAATGGAGGTTCACCCTCAGAGAGACGAGACCGTTAGTCAAGCCCTGCAAGTGAGGAAATTAATGAAGGAGTATTGTAAGTGCCAACTTTTCTTTGATATCACGTCATGAAGTCGACCCTATTGTCTTTAGCTATAACTGAATTTTATTATTAGGTACAGCATGGCGCGACTGGGACCTGATATTGAAGTCGGCATCTGTTGCCGAGAACGACCAGTTTCGGATCACGACGCACACAGCGCTCTCTGCATGCTTGATAGAAGAGGCAGGAATGCTAACCAAGGAAATGATCTTTCGAGCGCAAGAACATTTGCCAGTGGAAGAAAGGTTATCACTACGTCTTTTGGAACCTCTAGACCGCAATTCAACGACTTCCAGGCTGCCAGGCGAGCCTAGGCATGCCGCGCTTAAGGACGACAAGATCCAAGAGGCAACCCAGCGTTTCTTTTGGGGAATAGGAGGAGGTCTCGCTCTCATCGGACCGATGCTGTTAATGGTATTACATAAGACTCTTCTCACGACTCTCCTTACATCTTCCTTAGCAGTGATTCTCTTTGCTTTTGTAGTTGCTATGATCTCTAGTGGTTTGATACCCGGAACAAAGACGATTGATTTGGGGCCAAGAGATGTTTTGGCAGCTACTGCAACTTATGCAGCTGTGCTTGTAGTCTTCGTTGGGGTCAGTTCTTAGGTTGAGGGAGTATAGGCGGTATGCTCGATAATAATGCTTCGGGTTTCATAGTTTTCGTGTCTCTATTTCTCGAGTCTAAAGGAAGTGGTACTCGGCTTGGAGTAGTCAGCCCCATTCGCAAGCAATAGTAATGACGATTGCTAATTTTATAGTATTTCTATGCCGGGATAAATCGGTGTGGATAATAATCACGTGGCACATACATCGGAAGATAGAACTTCCGCTTCGGCGTTGGTTATAGCCACAGGCGGTTCTGGCTACAACCACAGGTCTGTGGCTATAGCCGAGCACCTGTGTCTGTAACCGGAATCAAAGTTAATCCACACGCCGTGAGTGGTCGAGTTATAGCCTTAACATTTGAAGATATACTTTTCGAAGCCGCTAAGAATTTCTCTAGAGCCACGGTAGCGACCGCCGACCGGTAGAGAGTATACCTTCAAAAAGTAATTTCGGTATCTTAATCCCAAGTGCAGCTTGCGATCGAGAGTATATCTTCAAAAAGTAATTTTAGTATCTCGATCCCGAGTGCAGCTCGCGATCGGTAAAAGCCGGGAGAAAAA
This sequence comes from Phialocephala subalpina, assembly GCA_900073065.1. NCBI lineage: Eukaryota > Fungi > Ascomycota > Leotiomycetes > Helotiales > Mollisiaceae > Phialocephala > Phialocephala subalpina. The sequence goes on from FJOG01000036.1 coordinate 305,561, forward strand.
TGAAGGTCGGAATCCGAGAATAGCAATAAGAACGACCAATTAAAGTATCTGGATCTGACATTACTCAGCTGGTTAGCTAGACAGGTCTTTGGTTACAGCCACAGGCCTGTGGTTGTAGCCAGAAGCACCTGTGGCTGTAACCGCCGCCTTCCGCTTCCGGCTACGCGATTCGAGATCAGCAAACAACTCGAGCTTATAAGCCATCGTGGTGACTCCGGTGCGGACTTTGCTGCTCGGGTAGCTAGTGGGGGGTGCGCTCGAATATTCCTGAAGGAGGACTACCCAGATAGAGACGGTCAAGGCACAAGAGTCTTTCACAGGCGCGAAACCGACGCACAGTTCCAGCACCGAGACGCGGAATACCCCGGCGTTGTTCTAGAAACATCATATTCACAAGATGGGAAAGATCTGAAAAAGCTTGCGTGGGATTATATTCAGTACAGTACTCAAATGGAGATATTAAAGTGGTCATTTGTATCGACATCAAGTATAGTAACACAAAGAAGGCAACGTTGTCGGTTTGGCGACCGCGGCACATCCGTGAAGATGAGGAGGAACTGGAACTCCTCGAGGCAGAAGAAATAATTATATCCCAGGTATGTTATCTATATAGACGTGGAGCTGAAGCTAACCTTGGGAAGCCATTTCGGGCCGCCGATGGATCTTTTGATAATTCGACCAACGTCCTTTGTCTCAGTCTCGACGATTTCAATACTACCCTTTCAACTTCATCGAATAGTGTACTTGAACCGTCCCTATGCTCCGGTTAGGGAGGGCAGTATAAATGACTTCTCATGAATAATTATTATTCTTCATCTGGAGTAGCGTTATATCTTCTTCTTTTATCCATTTAATCCATTTAGTATACTCTTTCTTAGGCTTCAAGGGTACTTGATATACATTGGAATAAATAGTAGCCTTAGAAAAGATCTTCGTTTTTTTAATTAAAAGATTAAAAAAATCTTATATAAGAAATTTTATAATTCTAATTAAAAAAACGAGTTATTAATAGAAATAACTATAAATTATATATTTGAAACTTTTTAATTTTCTTTTTATTAATAATTAGAAAAATTATTTAGAAATTTATAAAATTTTAAATTTATATATAAATTAAAATCTTGAATTTCGAAGTTTAATTATTTAATATATAAAAATAAAAACTAAAAATAAAAATAATAACTTTTTAAGTTTTATATAAAGAATTTATATTTTAAATTTTTAATAAAGTTATTAAAGAATAAAAATCGCGATTTTTAATATAAATAATAATCGAATTTAAAATGTAATTAAAGTTTAAAAAGGGGTTTTAATTAGTATATAACTTTTTCTAATAAGAATTAATTATAAAATAAATCGCAATTTAAAATTAAATTATAATTTTAAATTAAATAAATTAGAAATTAATTTTTAAATTTAAATAAATAAATTAATAATAATAATAATTTATTAATATTTATACTTATTATTTATTAAATATATTAAATATTTTTTAAATTAAAATAATTTTAAATTGAATATTAATTTATTCGCATTTTTATATTCTTTTATTTAATTATTTAAAATTAAGAATTATAATATTTAATAAAAGGAATTATAAATTAAATAATTAAGCTTTTTAATTTGATATTAAATCTTAAGAAAAATTCCTTCCAATTAAAAATAATATTTATTTTATTGCGTAATATTTTTAATAATATAAGAAATTATACTAAATGCATTAGTATTATAATAAGTATATAATCTTTTGAAATAAAGTAATCCGGGAAAAATTTACTTAGAATTTCTCGTTTGCCAGGCGAAATATATCTTAATAGCGCGAAGACTTTATCTCGTGGATCCTTGCATTTAGACCTATGGTGGTCAATGAGTACCCCCTGCACAACCATTGCTATACCTATACGGCGAGCTCGGAGAACCTGACAATGATTATCTACGGGCGAGGAGGACATCCGAGCTTGCCGGCCACTCTTTGAAGCAAGTGCTCCTGGATCGAAGGTCTGATTTGCATGACCAATGTTCGAAATACCTTCGCCATTTTGTGCTCCCGACACATGGGATACGGGGTTCCATCTGAGGTGCCGGATCTACTATGGGGTGAGGATGGACCGTTCGCCATTGTCGTCGATGTCGTCTGGATATCTGACCGATAGTCGCGGCGGATCCTCTCGAGCCTCGACAATGATGATAGCTTTGATACCGCCTCTGTATCTCTTGAAGTATTGCTTGGCCTTGGCTTTGACGCTGTCGAATGATGGTGTAATCAGTCCGGCAAGAGGGATGTTAGTTGTTTTCTCCCACTCGACACTCGGATATTCCTCTCTACGGCTTGGGGAGATGAACCATTTTAAGGGAGGAGCGAGATGGTAGTTGTCGGTGACGTTCTCCAAAAGCATACGAGGTTCGAGAAGATCGCTTATACCGCGACCCCTAGGTAGTCATGAATTCGCCATGTTCCCTGTTCCGCCTCAGAGCAATGTCCATCAATATATCAGTCATCATAGACCAGGTAGGCAGCGAGGCCTAAGTAGGACATCCAGGCCTCTTTCGCATCCCACGGCAGTCACTTATATTCAGGTTGAAAATACAGTAATGCCAGCACCAGAACGTGTACACATTTCATAGTATTCTACTTGAGGCGTAAATGGCTGCGTCTGTATCTCCACGCTGCCTTCCAAAACCAGCCTTCATTATATAAGCACAATATAACAGCACAACTAGCTCAAAACGTCCCAATACTTGACGGACATTCATACCACGTCTTCTCCTACCCTAAGAACTTCATCAACATATGATCTCCGCAGGTAGTGATTTTGACTTACAATGTGTCCTTGGGTTCGCTTGAAGAGTCCGGGTTTTTCTGCACACACAACGCCACCGAGCCAATGTCTGGCCATCGATTCACCTTCATGGCTTCTATGCTGCTTGAGCAGCCTCCCTGCTCAACGGTCCCCTATCCTATCAGGCTGTTGCGCAAGCGCAATTTCCTCTTGCATGCTAGCATAATTCTTCGTGCAAGCAACACTTGTAGGGTGATTAGCCCCGAGCGATTGTTCAAATCCAGTCCGTGCTCTCCTGTAATAGAGCGCCGCCTCCTCGTGTTTTCCTGCCTTGTGGAGGCAAAGCGCAAGAGAGTATACACTCGCCAGCGTAGAAAGATGCACAGGACCAAACAAAGGCTGAGATCCCGCGATCAGCTTACGACTCATCTCAATTCCAGCTTCGTAATTGTGCATCCATATGTAAAGCTGAGATAGGTTGCGAATCGTATTGAGTGTTGAGGGGTGATTGACACCTAATGTCCTCTCTCTTACTACAAGCACCTGGCGATGCAGCACTTCCGCCCCATTCAGTTTTCTTTGACTTGTCAGTACTTGGGCAAGATTGCTTAAGCTTGTCAAGGTGAACGGGTGATCTGGACCAAGTGTCGTCTTGTACCCCTCGTAGGCGCGCTCGGACATCGCTTCGGCCTCTAGAAACTTGCCCTGCCTTCGTAGTATTTGTGCTAGATTGTTCATACTCGTGAGAGTATCTGGGTGGAGAGGTCCGAGACGTCTCTCCCTCGCCGTTAGCGCTTCTCGACATAACTCTTCAGCTTTGAAGTGATTCTTGAGCTTCTCCAAGATTTGGCTTAAGTTGCTGAGACTCGTCAAAGTGAACGGGTGCTCAGGGCCAAGTAGTGCTTTGTAGCCCTCAAGGGCTCGACGAGCCATCACCTCTGCCTCCTCAAAGTTTCCTTCGCTACTAAGTATGTGGGCGAGGTTGTTGATGCTGACTAGTGTATCAAGATGGTTCGGTCCGAGAATATCTTCTCTTGCTCTCAGCACTGATCGATTGAGTTCCTCGGCATCTCCGTATCTTCCAAGTTTCTCGAGTACTTGTGCTAGATTACTCATACTCGTTATAGTGCCGGGATGATTTTCTCCAAGGACCGTTTTCCTAAGTTCCAATACATGCCGGCTCTGGGTCTCTGCTTTGTCATAGAGCCCGCTCTTTTCAAGTACTTGAGCGAGATTATCCAGACATGTAAGCGTCTCTGGATGGCTTTCCCCAAGCCACGCCATGCTGACCTCCGAGACAAGCTCGCTGACTTTCTGTGCTTCCTCGTACGAACCCTGCTTCTCAAGAACTCGGGCTAGAGCAGACGCATCAAGTATCCCCTCTGGAAGTCCCAAGTCTAGGATAATTTTTTGTTGAGCTAGCCGTTTCAAGAGGTCGGATGCCTCCTCGTATGCACCTTCGGTCTCCTTTTTGGATGCCAGATCACGAATACTTTGACGCTCTTCTTTTCGAAAGAGAGTCCGCTCATCGTTGAGTAGTTCCAGAGCGAACTTGACATGGCCTCTTTCCGCGGCCATACAAACGAATTGACCCGCCCATTCCCCATCAGTTCCAGAGGCAATTCTTCTCATCATATCTTGTACCACGCCTTGTCGAGCTGCGACCAAAGGATCCCCATCATTGTTCGGCATAGAAAGCGTCTCGGTAGCCAAAGCGAACATGGTATCAATCAATGGCTCACTTCCTTCAGCTCTTGTCTCGAGTCCGAAGAGGGGTCGAACACTGTAATCGGTCGGGTCAATCGCAGATATCAGCAATGATTCGATGCTGTCTGCGGCTTTAAGCTGATTCGCAAGATTATAGTGAATCTGCAAACTTGCCAGCAGCCGAAGAGGGTCTGGGATAGATACATTTACGGCTCCGAGATCAATGCGGATTTGCTCGAACGTGTCTCGAATCGGAGTTGCGTAGGCCTGGCCCAAGGGATTCGCAGCAACAACATGGCCATATACTTTCATCGTTTCCGCGCTAACGATGAGAGAACCGCAATCTCCGTCAGCAACTCCTAAACCAGAGAATTAATATTACTTCAAAATAGGCTGAACAATCATGGCTCACCTCTGGAATCTTGGAAATCAACAACCCATGCTTCAGACATATCATGACCCGGAGTATTGCCAATGAAAGAGCAGCCAGGAAGAATAATCCCTTTTCTAATGCCTGATACGCCGGATATCATGATTACATTGACATGCTCCGTCTCGCGGTCAGCGACACCTGTGATAAATCGAAGTTGTTCTGGGTCGTCCTCAGGAGAAAATGCGTTTGGTCGTTCAAATATCCTGTCATGAAACTGAATGAGAGCCCAGTCAAGGTACGGCTCAAGAGAGCTAGGAGTCTGCGTTACAGCCCGAAAATGTCCGACTTCTTCCCATGCGTTTTGTTCGTCAAGGTGTTCCAAGGCGGGATCATAATCACCTTGAGATGAGTCGACGGCGGATCCGCTTTCCACGAGTGATGATGCGTTCTCGAAGTTTAGGTCTTCATATTCGACATCGTCGGTCCACAGATCCTCGTGGATATCCGGACTGCTACTAAGGTCCAAGTTATCCAATGGGGCCAACACCTCCTTTTCTTCGTCTTCAGTTGCTGAGATTCTTTCAATGTTCGGGTCATAACGAGCGCTGGTTCCAGAAGATGAGGGCTCTGAAGCTCTTGTCGACCCCACAGCTTCCGCCAATCCGCGATTGAGACGGACATGGTCAACAGTCATGCCATATAACTTTGAGTCAACCTCCACAACTAAGGTTAAGGTCGAGATACGGTTCTTGACTCTGACCAAAGATCCACACATGGTGATGACGGACTGGGTTCGAGCTTCCACCGAGTCTTCAGTAGACTTCCGATTCGTCACACTGGTTTGCTCGCGCCAGAAAACCAAAGCAAACTGCAATACCGGAGGTGACACTACAGCCGTAGTCCGCGAGAACTTCCTTCGTACGGGAGACAGGATGCTTTGCTCTTTCTTCCGATACTGCGATTTGATACTGCTGCTATTGAGGAGCTTGCGAAGTTTATCAAATATGTCGTGGACACAAAAGACGGTGATGGTAGGGCATGCTTCCCGTGGAGTGTTCCCGCACATTCGAAGCTCGTAATTGATGTCTTTAGTCCTGAACTTCAACGTGGAATCATTGTCTACGGCACGCTTGAAGAAGTCGACGAGAACCGGAAATCTGTTTTGATGTTCGATTCCGATTGGTGCATTTGGGTATATCTTTCTTGCTGTCCCGGGGACGGACTTCGAGTTTGAGTAATGTTGAACGATCTGACCCGTCTTGGACGGGACAGAACCAACACTGTCGGCTGTAGAAAGGGTCGAAAATGTCGAGCTGCCTAAGGATGTAATGAAACCGGTGGATGTACTGGGAAGATTCTCGATTGTAGAAGTATCCTCGGTCGATTTAGCAGAGTCGTCACCAGCATCAATACCATTGGTGAGTGGCTCGTGGACCTCTCCATTGTATTCTTCCTTGACATGTGAGCCGGATATAGAATGCTTGACCGTGCGATCCGTAGGAGAGATGTAGACAGCTCGATCAGAACCAACGGAGCCTGAAGCGGACGTGTTAGTATCCGGCTGCGATTGTTTCTGACAGTCAGTTGGTTGAGTTGAGGTTTTGAGGCTGATAAGGTGTATGCGGCAAGTCAACCTATTTTCTAGAATTGGATGCGAGCAATTGCAGACGAGGTCTACATCATCTGCTTCGCAAACTGGGTATTGCAGGCTCATGTCTGGACGTCCTCGATGTCCGTTCTTGACCTGGCCGCTCCAAGCCTCAACCATTTGACCTCGTGGCACAGATTTGACGATTGAAATACTCATCGCCTTGGATGCACATGAACCGGAATGTAGCCAGCTGCTGAGCACGGTGCCATGGATGATATTCTAGTGAACGTTGATAATGATGTTGAGGTCTGGGACGGAAACCAAGGCAGCGGCTACGGCAACAAATCAAGTCAGGTGCCGAATAACGTTAAGGCTCCCTGCAGCTGCCACATGCAGCTCCATTGTCGGCGGCATCCTGGGAGGATCTTCGTGATGTCTGCAAAGGGCGACAGATGCAAATCCAAGATGGTGAGGTTCATTGACATCGAATTCTAATTGAAGCTCGCTGAATTCAATAAGAACCACGAGGAATGCTATTTGTCAATTGATGCCCTCGAAGTCTCAATCCCAATGTCCGTCCCATTCTCTTCCCATCTTCGTCGAAGATCATCGAGGCTGTGCCGCACACCGCCCGGACGCCACTTGAGGCAGTGCTGAGCCGTTGAGCCCTTCACAGTATCAAAGTATGATAAGGCAAGGTCAAGGCTGCGATCGTGATTTTTGATGCGATTTCTTTAAGAAATGAAATGCTATTGGAAGCGTCGACAGATGAGCGACGAGCAATTGCACGGGAAGTGTTTGGCGAGAAGGGAGACCCAATCGCTCTTTCCGCATATTTCGACCTCTACGATTCCCTGACCAGGTCCCAAACCCGACATGCGATCATCCAAGTACGTGAACCTGTTCTAAGATCGCACGAAGATGTCTTGCGATTACTTCGTGAGCTCAAGGCAAATCACCAAAGCACGTACACCGAGTTCCGAGAACGAGTTCGCGTGTCTACGGGCGCAACGTCGAGTCCTGACGATGTTGACGTCGACTATGCGATCAATATCGCTGTTCACTTGACGCTGATGATCGACTGCACGGTGACGGATAGCCATTCAGCGGGATACGAAATCGATGGGTACAGGCCAGTAAAGTGGAAGGACAATGTACGCTTCAGCGACTTTGTGAGCGGTGTATTCTCGACGGACCCCGAGGCACATCGCTCTCGCGTCTCCGAGGCCCAGAGAAACTGCAACATGCTGAAAGGTTGGAAGCTGAGGAAAAGGGCACATGTCACCTTCCAGCCGACGGATGATCTGAGGGAACATCTGCTGTATGATCCTCAAGCAAATGTAGTGAGGTTGTTCCGGCATACAGCGTTCCTCAAAGCTCAACTCAGAAGATCAACTTCAATTGCTGGGACCCGTGATATGCCAGAATGCCTTGCAATGTAAGCAGCTCATATGTCGACTCCCAAGTGTCACGCTCTAACAGCAAACAGGGGTACCTTACCGCCACAGCTGCTCCTCGAAACCTTGCATTCTCTGCAGTTCATTCTCTTCCCCTCATTCGATCAGAAGTCATTCAGGCTGCTCGAAAGTCTCGTGCACGGCAAAGTTCCGAACCTCGACGCAGATTGTCTTTCCTACGATGGTCTCATCAGAGAAATGCCAGCCAATTTCGAATATCGTTACTGGGGCAGCAGGCTCGTAAGGCTACACCAGCTTGCTAGAAACCCGAAACCTCGGTCACGTTTGGGGCAATGGGTTGAGCGCCATACCTCTGAGAGAAATGCTTTGTATGTAGCACTTCTGGGGCTCTTTTTAGCCGTACTCTTTGGATTTTTGGGTGTGGTGATTGGGATTGTTCAGACTTGGATTGCGTATCAGGCTTGGAAATACCCACAGCAGCCTGCAGCATAATATGACAAGATGAGAAGGTAGTACTAGCGTAGTACGGGCTCGTCGTCGGCGCCAGGTCGAATACGAAGAAAATGATCGATACAAGTTGCCTGTGCGAAAACAAACCAAAAGAAGATTTCGCAAACCAATTCTGTCGAGGAAGCTTATAGTCCCCCACAAGGTCGAAATTTTGATAACTAGAGGCATGGAAAAGAGATAAAAAGCCTGATTTTAGAGTGAAGATCACCGTTCTACCTTGTAGGGTGGTTTTCCACAGTTCATACGTCAAAAAAAATAACCTCAACCCATTTCAGTCCAGCCGCAGCCGCTCTTCATCCCGACCTGGTAATTTTCGACGACACACCAGGCATACGATAACATTTCAAGTCGGTCAGCCGCATCACTAACGTCGACGTAGCCTCGGACAACCCCACCGCATTCTTATTTTCCGCATTTTCCGCAAGCCCAGTACCGAGCCCCTTAACATCAACTATTCTCCCCGCCAAATCGACTTTCATACTTGTGCATTCCTTCCCTGCCCCTCCGTGTGATCGTAATTCCAGTACTTTGCCCACGACACTCGCACTCATGCCTCCGCTATCCGCCACAGCAAGATCTGGCTCCAATTGGACCACAGAAGTCTGCCAGACGTATTGCAACGAGCGCTTCCCCTCTGGTCGCCACATCTCCTTCTCCGGCGGACTCGTGAAAGCTACGATGAGCCTACTAGAGCTCTTTCCCTCGACCTTCAGATCCTCTCCCCGGACAAGCATCACGTGGAACCAGTCCTGCGCCGCTATGATCTTGTGCAGTTCCTCGACACTAAGCTCAGGTGTCGTGGCGAGATTGGCCACCAGGGTGGATGCTTGCAGATCGAGCTGGAATTGGGACTCATTTTGGTGAAAGCGGTAATTTGGCAGTTTTCCACTGAGGAAGTGGGCAACATTCAGGAAGGATAGAATGTTTGTAGTGCTGATTGAAAGAGTGGACTCGCCCTCAGCACGAGGAGCTCGCGGTGCGGTGGCAAGTGTGAATATGGTAGCCCAGAGCTGGAAGAAAGAGAAGATGAATGAAGGCTAACCAGAAATGAGTCAGTCTGTATTGATATAAAAACACTCGGGAGATGCTTACACATTCCGAGCAACAGGCTTTGAACTGCTCCCATGTCACATAATCATCGCTACCCGGGAATTGATGAGCCAAAAAGGCAGATGCAAGTTCGGAAGCTCGTGATACTTCGTCCGGGCCGGGAATGAAACGAGAGAACATAATGTCTCCGGAGCGTTGGTACATGTCGTGATAGGACAGCCCAGCTCTCCAGCGTCTATCTTCTGCACGTTGCAGTAAGAAGAGCTGAATCAAAATCTGCAAATCGGCTTTGCTTACTGCAGTAGATGACCCTCTGACTGTCGACCGCTTGTGGTCAGCAAGTAGGAGGCGATGTGCAGCGGCTTCAAACTCCCCATCGGCTACCGTAGCTCGTCCATGGTGCATATTCTCATTCATGATGGGTTGCGTAAAAGCAATAGTATCTTTGATATCTTGAAGCTGGAGCGATTCCTGCGGATCCTGAGACTGGGTCCCTGATTGCGGCCAAGGAGTGCTCAAGCTCCTGAAGACAATACGTGTGAGTCGCGGCACCTTGTCGGTGTAGGACTCTTCTGTGACTGTGGAAAAAGGCCGGGAAAAAGGCCGGCCATCTGACTTGGCTCCTAAAAGCTCATAACCGCGTGAGACAATGAATGCAAATGCTCTCCTGAACGCTTTGACATCGATTTCTGGTTCGTTTGACCGTGCCGAGAAAGGAAAGTAGGCGCCGGTGGAGAAAGTGCACCAGAGTAGTGGTACGCAAGTAGTCACTGCTGGGTTTTCAGGTAGCCTGGCGTTAATGTATCTAGCAAAGCTGTCTCTGTTCCACACGCGTTTGCCGCTGGGATTGGTCGTTGCATAGTTTGAGAAAATCTTCTCGACATCTTCGATACCATCCAGCAGTTGATCAAGTGCTTTATCCAGATGGTTTAGGCAAGAAGCAGAATTGATGTCTTCGAGATATCGTCGCGTCGCTCGCTCAGCGGATGCCTTGCTGTGGCCGATCAGCGGTGTGAGAAGGCGGTCGCGCCAGGCCATTTTCTGCCGTTGAGACCTATTTTCTTTGCTTATAGCGTCAGATACCGGGAATGTCTCAGGTTGTAGGTTGTTTTCGTTGTCGATGTTTGTTGTTGATGGTGTTCAAAAGCATCTCAGGATCACTGCCCCGTGTCAGGATGAGGTTCGGTAGGCGTATCACGTGAATGTCATGCAACTTATGGTATACGTGGACCTGTTCTGCCTATCTTTACTTGGATATGCCGCCTGCTGAATGTGGCGATGCTTGATATCAGATCACTGCAATACTATTGAGACAGGGAGCAACCTCTAGCCTATACTATTTAAAAAGATTTATATTAATATATTTTGATAATAATAAATTTTTTTCTTTTATTATTTAAATATTAATTCTGGTAATTATATATTATATATATTCTTGCGATAAATAAAAAAGCGATATTAATTATGAATTTATTATATTATATAAAATATTATACTTTTATAATAATTGGTTTTACTTATTTTATTTCTACGAAATATTTTAATTAATTATTTAATATAAAGGTTTATTTTAAAAATCTTAGGAATATAAGGATTATATTTAAAAGTTTTAATTTCAAATTCACGTGTTTTAAAAGGTAATAAAAGATTAAAACGTAATATTATTTAGATTTTAATATATTTATAATTTTTATTTTTTTATTTTATTTCTTTATATTTATTATTTCTTTTTAATTTGATTATTTTCTTTATTTATATTAGAATTCTTTTAATTTAAATTTAAATTTTCTTTAAAAATATATTATTTTAATATTTAATTTAAATTATTTTTAATTTTATTCAAATTAAAAAAAATTAAGAAATTAAAATATTTTTATTAGTTTTATTTTTAAATGAATTTTATATTAATATTTATAAATATAAATATTAGTATTATTCTTTAAAATAATATTATTAACATGATTTTATTTGTATTTAAAAATAAAAAGAATTAAAAAGAAATTTAAAATTATTATTTAATATTTATATTAATTAATTTTAATTTTTTTATTCTTTTTAATATATATTCTAATATTCTTTTCTTTCAAAATAATTTTTATTATATATAATTTATAAATATTCTTTTTAATAAT
>FJOG01000036.1:330333-349095 GCA_900073065.1 Phialocephala subalpina
ATATAATATAATTATAATTCTAAGATTTATTATATATTATAAAATCTTTTAATAAATTAAATATTTTAATTTTAATTTTTATAATAAATAATCAATAAAAAAACTATTATTTTAATTTTTATATTAATATAAAATATTAAAATTTATTAGAAATAATTATATAAATAAAAAAATAATTTTATATTATTTATAATATATTAAATATATAATATTTATAAAATAATTTTATTCGAATTTAAAACTTTAATATTATATTATAAATTATTATAAGTTTTATAAATATTATAATATATAAATTTATATAAAATTATTATTTAATTTAATATTTTGAATTAAAATAAATAATAATTTTTATTTAATACGAAATAACCTTATATATCCCTTAGTATTTATATTGAAAATTCATTTATAAAACCTTAAATATAAAAATTAATTATAGTTAGAATTACTTGGTATATTATATCCAACTTAATAATAATTTCTATACTTGGCGTAATAAGTTTAAATACGAAAATCGTAAACAAAATCTTAAGTAGAATAGATCCTATAATCAAGCTAATATCGACCTTATTATCTCGCGTCTACCAAAGTCTTCGCATATTAGAGTCCCTAACCCTTAAGTATACTACTATTCTTTTAAGTGGTAGCTGGGACGGATTTTCGTATTATACTTACTGCCCTCAAGCTAGATCGCCGGAAACCCATTATATACGAGTTGGCACTTTAAGAAAGATGCAAATATCATTAACTAAGCAGCATACCTTGAGGCAATAACTGGGCACTGCTAATAACCTTGAATGCTATTCTTTGTTAATTAACGGTTACATATTGTTTTAGCTACATCGATTACTACGGAGTTACATTCGATCATTTGTTCTTGCCGACGATCCAAACCCAGAAGTGCTAGATAATGACGGAGGAGCATTCGCTAACAGAGTCCTTTCGTTTCCAATAGATCCGACAGAATACACAGGAAGAAAGTCCACGCGGTGCCGAGATGTTGTTAGGTCAAGAAAGGCACGCAGGATCGTCGGCAGTGGAACAGGTTGGTAGCTGAGAGGGATGGACAAATTCGGAGGGGTTCGCAAGAGCATTGATACTATCTACAACACTTCTCAAGACGCCGCTGCGAACCGGGTGTCAAAAGAATTGAGTTGGACGGTCTGGCCTCGACACAAAGACTGCTTGCTGATGACTTGTAGGCGAACCATAACTCATCTTCTTCTATTGCACCGAGAATACTATAAACATGAATTGTATCCGATTGTATAATAATAGATTGCGACGCCTACGCGGGCACTCCTGCCTCCAAAAACCGATTCGAACTACAGTAAACTTCGACACCGGCTTCGCGCAAACATTCTCTTTTTAAAAAGTCAACCCCACTATACGTATTAATTTCTTACACCTACTTTGCCGTTTTTAGGAAAGTGCGGTGCAAGGGTAATGTTCCGAGGTACCTCTACGGATAGTCACGGAATCGCGCAAGGCTGAGTGGAGAACAGGGAACTGTCTCGAGAGTTCCCGTGCTTTTGGGAAACAACGCAATGGCCAGTCGCCGAATTCTCTGGTTGTTTTGTTATACTGCATATCTCCATTACCTTTTCACTGTCTTCATCGTGCAAGTGCTCGATAGGTGATAGAGGCTGAATAGAGTCAGATGACGACCGTTTTGCGGGGATGCTTTTGGTTCGCTTAATGGCTGCAGAGCCGACAGGTCTTCGACACCTTTCCATAAACACAGCCTTGTTAGCGGAACAACTTTTATCTCTAGAATCGTTATTCAACCGCACTATTCTTGTATTGACACTCCGATCGCTAAAGCTACGAACCCGAATTCCATATTCGTAATGTCTGATCTCAAGCCTTCCCCAGTTCCGGACCTCATGAACAAGTGGTTTGACGCAGCGTTCTTCAAGGGACCAGACGCCAAAAGATGGAACATAAGTAGGAGCTTCTTTAAACTGAATCCGGAATTTCCGGACTCTATAGACTTTATAGGCCGATGTAAGATTCCTACGAAGTCGGCTTCATTAGATCACGGCTTAACGTCTTTGAAGCTTTTCCGCTCTTACCAGCACTGGTGAAGACATACGTGGCGATTGATAGACTGAACAGCACAGAAACAAGAAACTGTTCAACGTCCGTAGAGGCTATTGATTACATCATCCATTTCGACCGTGTGTTTGTGGCTAGGGGTCGCGATTATGATACCATCAAGAGCTGGCGAGATTATATGAAGTATATCCAAAAACAGGCAGATATTTTCGCACCTGATTTTGCTCAGTGGGATAAACATACAAGGGAAATTGAAAGATTGGCAAATGACGCTCTCGCCGAGAGTAAGAGGGTGATCGAGGAGCATAATCGGCCGGAAAAGAGATTACCCAATGAGGTCGTAGATGGTATCTATGTGAGAACCGGGCTGCTACAGACATGGACCAAATCGCATCTTGAGGTGATTCGAGCTCAAGAAGACTACAAGAGATGGAAGATGCAGCAAGATGCCCCTCTACAGTCCTCGCAAAGTATGTCACATCTGGACATGAACTGCCTGTATGTTGTCGAATGCTAACAATTCACCAGTGAGAAAAAGGAGAGGATATCACGCAGATAGCGCTGCCACAATGATCCCTTTAACGATTGCGTCAACGCCCCTTGAGACGCCCGAACACTATGAACGATTATCCGAACTTCAAGTGATGAGACGTTATTTACAGGTGAATACTCCAGCAAAGACGCTTGTGCCTCCACCGACCTGACCCATCACTAGGAGGACCTCACAATTTGGAGCATCAATCTTGCGATCTATATATCTTGCACTATAATCCAAGCCATCTCCTTTTCTAACCATACTCCATCCAACCTCTCGGTCTCCGATTATCTCAACGCTATCCAGACAACACTCACGCAACTGCTTTCGGTTCTGATGACTTATATCCTCACTATTCGAAACGCCAGCGACTATCATCTTGGCATGCGTTACCGGCTTTGGTTTGTTCTCGCCTGTATTCTCCCAGTCGTAGCTATCAGTGTCTTCAAGTGGTATGCTGGAATGAGTGTATTAGTAACGTTCCTTGGCACTGCTGTAACGGGGTTTTTGCAAGTGCTTTTGGCTGTTGATATGAAGAGATCAAAGGTCTTGCCATGATGCAACTTACAGCTACGTATTGAGTAAGTTGAAGAGAAGTCAATGGTATCTATTGTAAGGTCAAAATAAGTAAAGTTCGTTGAGTGGACTCGCATCCAAAATCCGCAAAGATTCTCGGCTCTGGTTCGGCGTTGGCAAATGGGACTTTCAGGTAGAAACTATCGAGAAGTAAGGCTTTCCATCCCCTTCGCTCGCCATGTTACTCTGGGATTCGTGAATAATCATCGGGTCGCAGTTGTCTTGGCCATCTTCAGCACCAGAGCCTGATAAATCTAGAAGAGTCACGTCATCGCAGTCTTCAAATTCTTGAATCGTCAATGCCCCAATCAGTCCCGTTACGGCCGGCGATCCAATGACGTCCATCAAAGCCCCAGGGTTGACGGTCCACTGTTGTTCAATACTCACGGGACCTCTCCTAATCTCCACACTCTCTCGATCCGTGGCGTTTTGTTTGGCACTGATCGAATTTTCTTCGCCAATCGGATTTGTACTAAAACCGGGCGTTCTTAGAGGTTCGTTGGTACAATGTGGTTCCGTATAGAACAAGGAGAAAGGACTTAATTACCGTAACATTGACCATTTCCAGCTCTTTCATCCCTAGTGTCACCGTAGCCCATACCCTCTTCCTCCATCTCTCAATCTTCGCCTTATCTAATTTCCTCCCGTGAATCTTTATGCACCCAAACCCAGTCTCGTGAGTTTCAGAATCAAGTCTCTCTAGAATGGCACGTCTCTCAGACCGCTTGACGTTCTTCTCGAACCCCCACTCAGAGATCCTTCGATCGAACTGTCTCTTTCTGCGTCTTGCATTAGGTTCAATTATAAATATTAATGGCGACATTGTTTACGTACGTAGGATTGAAATCGTGATGTTCGTGGAGGTATTCTGAGACTTTGCTGAATGTCTGGCCTTCGTCCACATACAGCTGATAGATGATGGTCTTGAGTGCTTGCCACTGTTCCTTTGAATACATTTTACGTCTTGGGGCATTGTCTGGCACCTCCGTCAATGCGGGAAGAATCGTTGAGCTTTCTGTTTCTTGTCGGGTAATCCCAAGTCCCCGAACATTTTGTTCCACCCGGTCATGAAACTGTTCACGGCTTGTGCGACGCGATCATCAACAACGACCCCGAGTGATCCTGTCCGTGAAAGATTGGGCCTCAGGAAAGACGAGTGTTTCTCCTTTGCGATGCCAATGAGAGCGTAGACTTTGTCTCCGGGAAGAGTCGCTTTGAATCGCAACCCTAGACTCATCAAGTTCTTAAGTTTAAGAGGATCCCCTTCCCTAACTTGACGTCGGATGTTATCCAAGAGAAGGATGTTGAGAGCGCCACTGCTTTGGCACAGCTTTTCTCAAAACACGTTAGAAGTAACGCAAAAGACGACGAAAACGATCTTTGCAAACGGCTCCCAGGCGACTTCGTCATCTCCGTGCCTTAGAATGAGATTTAGGGATACGGCCACCTCCTGGATGATCCAGGCCCTCTTGAACCAAGGATTCAGTACCAAGGCCTCGAGCTCCTCCAAAGCCAGCTTGTAGACCCTATCAAATTCGGTAGCGCTGTCTTCCGAGCTCGCAGAGCGATCAAGGTCTCGAACGAGTGCTAGAACAGACCTGGAGGCATTGTTGTCACCGAGCCAGCCGATAACACGCTACGGTCGCTGGAAGATAGGACGCATGAGCAGGCAGACTTGCTGAGTCTTCTCGACGTTATCGGATTGATTGATGCAGATGGAGTCGATCCATACCACGGTACTCATTTTTGGACCCCCTCTCCGCGAGGAGAAGAGAATGAATGGTCGGGGATACTTTAAAGGAAGATCCGTTGATCAATATTTCCATCATCTCCTCCGGCGACGGGTTGCCCCAGTGATAGGAGATAGCCGCGCATGTCGGAGCGGATTCGAGAGTCTCGTGGATCATCTCGCACTGGATGGGAACGTCGTCACTGCGGGATTGTGGGAGGAGCCTCAACAGCCGGAATTCATCTTCTTCGCAGATTGGTTCATAAGAGAACCCCTTGATAGGCAGCACCAGCCAGAGCATTAGTATTCGCCTGAAATATGGACGGCGAAGAAGGATATCGGGCCATGTTTCCAGGAGGATGAGAAGCACAGCCATCGCCAGATGTCCGCCCACCGCTGGTGTAAGATAAATGTCGCAAATGCGCAGGAGCAGCATCATAGTACCGAACAATAGGGTGCCTTTTCTCCCGCGTCGGAGTATAGATGAAGGCGCACCACCTAACTGGTCAAAGGAGACATCGGCGAGGGGATACTGATTCAGCCATAGCAGAACAAGGTAGGCAAAGGCCGGCGGCACGTCTTAATACCACCAGCCCGCGGAGGAGAGAACCCACTGCGCAAACATCCAGGGTTGGGCAAAATCTGGCATCGACCACACGAGATAACAGGCCCATTGCAATGGACAGGGAAAATAGCGCGAAGAGCATGGCAAAGCAAAGCCAACAGGATGCCCTCCTTGCCCTCGGCAACGGACGCATTCAGTCGGGCTCGTTGGTCAAGATTAAGCACGATGGTTTGCGTGATCAGGAAGACGCGGTACCAGGACCTGACTGGACTGAAAAGACACTCGAGAAGTAAAACGACTGCTTCAAACATGGTTTCAGACCTAAATATGTAAGGGAGCATGAACAACACTATAAGATGACGGTAAACATCGTTGGTGTAATTTGAAATGCTGTTACTATCCCCGTGGACAGCCTCTCGCGAAGTTCTTTCGCAAGCAGACGAAAACTCAGTTCTAGAAAGAGCAAGACGATGATAATCAGGAACCAGGAACGTTTGGAGAAAGGGCCCGCCAAGTCTCCTTGGAGATATAGCAGAGGTAGGACGTACATCGCCCGCTGGTGGTCCACAGGTAGGATCATCTCGGCCAGAAAGATGAGCAGCGACGACCCGAGTGATCGAAACTTAGAGGAGGCAGGACGATCGCGCCGGCTCCGAGGAGTGCGCTCCTTCTCCTTACTGACTCCAGGACGGTTCGATCTGCCCTTTCGTTGCTTCGTGCTATCTACCAGCTCCTCATTCCTGATCGAACGCCTTTGTCCATCATTGTTGTCCTCAGCTGCCGAGCTTGCAGTCACGGGTGCTATGGATTGATTCGAGAAAGTCATGCTCAATCTGTTTCCATGAGATTCAAGATTAGAAATATGAACGAATGCCTGGTAAGGAGCGGGCGACTGCAGTGCACCTTGTCAAACGGTCAAAGTGATGTGCTCATCGCTGGGCTAGAGATAACATGCTAAGTTGTAGGCGGCCACAGCAGCGGGGTGGATGTCGCCGTTTACTATTTGCGAGAAGAAACGCCGTGGTGCGTGTCTCTTTCAGCCCTGGCGCTTAGGGTTCAACCGCATTGGGGGACATTAGGGGCCTGAGCAGCCTGCCTTTGTATGCTCTAGCAAATCAGTCAAGGATAAGAGGATATATATGTGACGCGCTGGCGGTTACATGCGAGTGTGAAGGGGGAAGGAAGGATGGAGGATGTAGAGGGAGGGGGAAGAGGGAAACGAGATATTCAGAAACGGTGAGCTGACTCGGCCTGGGGGGCAGCCCACAGAGGGTTTACGGCAAGAACACGTCTCCTCACCCGTTCTTCAAAATGTTGTACTCTCAGTCACCAGAATCAGTCAAACCAGTCAACGCGATGATTCGACCCAAATATGACTACCCGACAGACCATTTACAAAGCATTGGATTCCGATCAAGATTCCCACCGCTGAGGTCAATAATTGGGGCGTGCTGAGATATACACATTAAGCGGTAAGTCTTGGTCACGTGCAGTCGCAGCCAACGTCGACCTTCTCCTCAACTCCGTCTCTCATCCATCCTCATTTACCGTCCCTTTAACATTCTATCCGAAAAGTCAGCTTCGACGCTAGACCAGGCCTGATATATAAAAATCGCAGCGCGAACCGGCTACCTTCTAAATGCCTGCTAGACGCTCAAAGTTAGAGGCTACATTCCACCACCGCCGGCTCTCGTCTCCGCGCTCAATCCGCCTTCTAGGTCTCCTCCCATCGCCGGAATTCCAGTCTACCTTAGACGTCAACTTAACCGAAGTTAGTCTTGATGCTGTTACGGATGAACATAATAATTATGAAGCACTCTCGTATGTTTGGGGTTCGCGATCCGGCACTGAGTCTATTCGATGTGATGACAAGCTTCACTTGGTGACTCCAAATTGCCAGTCTGCGCTTCGGCATTTACGACTGAGAGACAAGATTCGCATTCTATGGGTTGATGCAATTTGTATCGACCAAGAAAATGGTGCAGCAAGCGTTGAAGAGCGAAATTCACAGGTGGCGCTCATGGGAGAAATCTACAAGACAGCTGTCCGTACGCTGTGTTGGTTTGGTGAAGGTAATGATTTTACAGATGAATTGGTGACACATCTGAACCAAATTGGGACATGTCCATCACAGCGAGGGTTGAGGAAACTCTTGCTATTTGAAGGCATGTGTAAGCACTTAAAACTATAGCATTAACTTACATGTCAACAGAAAAGCTTCGCGAAAAAGGACTTCTAGACCCTGACGCTTCGGCTTTAAACTACATATTCTGTCATCCTTGGCATTCCCGGATCTGGACAGTCCAAGAAGCGACGTACTCCCAGGCGTGCCAAGTTGTATGCGGAAAGTCTTCCATCCCGTGGGGTATCTACTCAACAGCAGCACGTTTTCTTGTGTTTGAAGAGTTTATCGAGCAACTCGATCCGAACGCGCACAAGAGCTATATTGGTATCGATCTGCGAAATGTTATACGAGACTATCTTCGCAATATACCGTCCTCCAATCTCAAACCCAGCCCTGAGGACGAGGAGGATGAACGAGACCGGAGGGTGGTCTTCCTCTCCTCCTGTCTCTCAGACGTCAACCAGCTCCAAGCAACAGAGCCAAAAGACAAAATCTTCGGCATACATGCATTGTATACAGACTTGGGGATCCCACTCCCTCCAGTCAATTATGAAAACTCCCTCTCTCGCGTCTACGAAGAAGCTGCCGTCGCCATGATCACATGGTCTCGTACGCTCAAAGTTCTCGGTGACGCATGTCACAACCACCGCAATACTGCCTTTCCAAGCTGGGTGCCTGACTGGTCTGACGGCAATATCAAAATATTTACGCCGTCGGGCGACGCCACTGGAGGTTCTCAGATTACCGAAACGTCGTCAAAAACTCTCAACCCGAGACGCGGAGAACTTCATGTCCAGGGTAAAGTTATCGGAACGGTACTTGATTGGGAGAAGAACGCGTCTGTTACTGCTCTGTTTCCGACACATCCTGAGCAATGCGAGGTGCCTATCTTGAACGACGAACTCGATGGTCCCGTTCAAGACACCGAGACTTTGCGACTGTGGATTGAGAAAACGAGTTTTTTCCGCCAATTACACAATTTATTGCAAGGCAATCCAGATATCTGTCAAGTCAACCTCGTTGAGGAAACGTTTCTCGATCTTCTAAACCAAGACAGCTATTCCGAAGCGGACGAAGTTTTCAGCATCTGGCTTGACATTTTGAAGTATCCGGATACGAAGTACAACCTCAGCCTTGGAGAAACTCTTGTCGAGAGCTGGAAGGCAGCCGACGAATCTACTGCAGCACGCTGGACAACAGAGCTAACAAATTGCGCCGTTATCATGGCTTCTTTGCTAGCTAATTCAGTTCAACACGGCGATGGCCGCGTTTTAAGCCACACTCCAGAGATCCTTGATCTGATCAACCAGTTCTCTGCAAACTTGGCTGATAAGACACTCATATTGGCGCAGCTCGATTCTTTCGGCAAGACATTCTTGGGAACTAGTATCCGTGCCACTGTGGCTAGAGACTGTATTGTTTTACTTAGGGGAGCTGAATGGCCGATTGTATTGAGGCAATCGGGTAGGAAATGGAGGCTCGTCGGCCCGGCTTTTGTAAATGGAATTATGGATGGTGAAGCTTGGTCTAATGAGAGCGGGCAAGTGCATGGGATCCGTAACTTCG
Source organism: Phialocephala subalpina (assembly GCA_900073065.1). Lineage (NCBI taxonomy): Eukaryota > Fungi > Ascomycota > Leotiomycetes > Helotiales > Mollisiaceae > Phialocephala > Phialocephala subalpina. The sequence continues at coordinate 339,488 of FJOG01000036.1, forward strand.
CTTTAGTCTAAGGGCTCGTAGTAGACCCAAAATGCGACACTAAACTTTTAATGTCCCATGTCAAAGTTTGATATTGGCAGAAGCTGGCTCTCTCAATATTCCCTTAATTTCTAAGACATTTAAAGTCTACTCTCTTCAGACATCTTAGAAGCTTAATGAAATGGGCTCATATTCCTCAGTCATCTCAACTTGAGTGGGGATATTAAGAATGAGTGCCCACTTTTCTATCCACCACGAGAAGGTTTACGGTCACATCCAGCCCCCTAGATCTCTCGCTTATAACCGACTTTTCAATATAATCTCAGACGACTTTTTTCTTTCGCTGGTTCCGTTTTAGTCGCTGGACGTGAGTAGCTGCCACTTTTACCTGAGCCGAGGGTAGGGATACCTGAGCACCTTAATCAGCCTAACCCTATGAGTAGGGAACCCGTCTCGGCCCTTTGGCGGCCTGTTTTGGCTCCCTTCTAACACGGCTATGATTACCCTGTTTACTTTGCCAAGCGCCCTAAGATACCCATCCTCCTAAGTTCATCGACTAAATAAAGGACTTGATCTGGCTCCCTTATCAACCTTGTAATATAAAAGTTTAATATTATTTCTTGGTTTTATTATTATTATTTTTATATATTTTTTCTTTTTTAATTTAATAATAAATATTTAAAAGCTTTTCTTTTATTTAATATTATTATAATTATATTAATATACGCGCATTTCAAATATATATAATAAATATATTAATATTATATTATAAGTAAAATTACGTTTAATTTTATTATTATTTTTAATTATAATAATAATCAAAGAAAATTATATTAATTAATAAATAAATTATTTCATTTTCTAATATAAATATTAACCTTTATAAATATGGTCAAGCGGAAATAAAATTCTATTCTAATAAATTGATAATTTTAAGATATTATTAGGAAATTAAAATCGAAACTATTTTTAAATTATTAAATAATATATAAAATAATATATAATTTATTAAATTCAAAATATTATATTAATAATTAAGGATTATATTAAATAATATAATTATATTATTTATATTATAAATTAATTTACTTTAAGTTTCAATATTATAAATTAAAATAATTCGTTTTATTTTATCTAATTTGATATTTTTTAAGTTTAAAAATAATAAAAAGAAATTTATTATTTTATTATTAAATTTTATTTTAAATTATAAAATAAATAATTTGTAAAATTAAAATATTTTTATTATATTAGGAATTTAATTTAATTTCGTTAAATATAATTATATAAAATAATTAACTTTCGTATATTAAAAGCAAATAATAAGTAAATTATAATTAAGTATTAGAAAAAAAATTAAGAATATAAATAAATTATTTAAAGCAAAAATAAAATATAAATAAATAATATTTAAATCGAATAATAATATTAATTAATTATATTAAAAGCGAATTTAAAAAAATATTATTTGAGATTATTAATATAATTTCAAATAATAATTAATCTTATTAAAGTTTACTTCCGTTTTTAGACCTAAGTAATCATTACTTTAATTTAAGCTAAGGGTAAATATCCCTAAGTATGGCCTGAATATCCTAAGTATTATAAGCTGGGATTTGTTTCGTTCCTTTTTTGATAGCCAATATTAGCTCCCTTATAACTCGGTTATAGCTTCCTGGTTGAACTTTGCTAAGCGTATTAAAATACTACTTTCCTTGAATCCGTTGACCAAGCAAAGGGATCTATTCTAGGCACCCTATTAACTATATACGGATTTTCTCCGGAACCAAGTTTAGATCCCGCTAATACCAAGCCCTTATATTAAAGATTAATTCAATCATAATAACCCTCTTAAAGGGTATTATTTATCGCGTACGAATCTATCAGAATTGCATTGAAAAAGAGTAGAGGACTTATATAATATCTGCTTAGGTAACTTGAAATACCATAGAATTCCACACGATTAGTAAAATAACGGATTACGCATTCATGCAGAAGTCGTTCTATCCTGAGAAGGATCCTAGATAGCTATTTACTCTCTTGCTCTATAACTATAATCTCTCTTTTAGTTGAAGACAAAAGATTCCTCCATCCTTTCTTCCAATCACTTAACTCGGCGTACCCTACGCGCCGAAACCTTCCGCTCCCGAATTTTTCCATAACCAGAAACATCCCTTTATACCCTATTTGGCTGTCGCCAAGGTATAACAATCTACAGTTATCTAGCTCAGGTTTCAGATCCTTAAAATCCAACCCAATTCCATCATCGTACGGCTGTGAAGGCCAGCCCTCGAACTTTAACGTCAGCTCCAGGTCCCACGTCCTTAGGATCCGTGCCTCTAAAGTAATGGATGCCCCCTTGACCTGTCCGAATGGCGACCTCTCTGACACTAATTGTACGCTACTGTCGACCAACTTAGCGTCGGAGTCACCGACTGTGTTGATTAGAACTGGGTAGGGTGCAGAAACCCACGACCAACTAGGTGAACCGGTACGCTTGGTGCAATCTACGCCCTTGAAGTTTTTCCTTGGAAATCCGGTGCGGTAGGGCGTGTTCCGGTACCAGCCCAGATGCTGGATGATTGTTTTCTTCCAAAAGCCGGCAAGGTAGATGTCGTTCCACGACTTGGCGAGTTCGGTGGCTATGCCAGCCAGAGCCGGCAGACGGTCGTCGAAAACCGTCAGATCTCTCGTGCTATAATCATGGATAATTTGCGTCCATTTTTGGTCTTGGGTGACTCTCAAGTAGTACTCCCTACTCTCCTCACATCTCCTCAATGCGAGGTTCTCGTCTACCAAACCAAAAACGGACACGGGCAGGTCAGGACAATCAACATTGAATTCTAGGTAAGTCTCGAACACGGGCTGGAATTCGTGTTCTAGACATTTGAGGTTAATTTGACATGAGTCGAATACGAGGGCGCGGGGCGATAATAGAAGCTCCTGTAAGGTCCAGGCCCTTTGGAAGATAGGTTCGTCGTGGGAATATGTGTTTTCTGCATGTCGTATTCTAAGGTAAACTGTTCCAGACGTTGAGTTATCAACAAAGATAGGAAGCTGTGCAATAGGGTCGTTGGCCTTCCCGTTAAGGAAGCCATCCGTTACTTTTTCTGCGCTAGCTGCTATGATTGTTATAGTCGAGTTTTTGTATATTGAACCCATCTGGGCCATTTGGTCTAGCTTATCGCTATCGTCATCCTGGATAATGCAAAGAGCATCGACCCAAAGATAAGGAATCCCAACCTTTCGACACACCTCGACGGCGTCTAAGATCGTTTTTGGTAGATTATAAGGCAAAGCGAGCAGGTAGGAGCGGAAATTTGAAGTGTTTGTTGTGAGCTGTTGTGTGCCGCTGCCCCAGCAGTAACTTAAGGCCGCATATTGCGCTTTCTCGTTTTTCTGGGACTGGTAAAGCCGAACAGGCGAATTTTCAGTTCCGACATTAAGCACTCTCCGAGGCAGCTCAGGAGTACAACGCCGAGGGCAAGAGCGGTGCGTATCGAGGCAATCGTCGAGCCATTGGCGGATCTTGTCTACAGCTTTAGGGCTTAATTCTTTAGACTCTCGTCTGCCCGGAACGAAACCCGAACTAGGGTCAGCTATTCCACAATTAACATCACCCCTAATAGTTTGTCCCGTGACAGCAACTTACAATCCAAAGTTACTAGATAGAATACTTCTTCCTCTTGGTACCGCGGGCTCCCACGCCTCCCATCACCTGGGATCTGGACCTCGAGGCTGTGCAGCTGGATGTCTTGCAGAGGGTGCCCCGGGAACCTGCTCTCCACGGGAGAAGGCAGACGAGTCCCATTCGCGAGAATCAGAATCTCGTCGCGGGTGACTGATCCGTCGTCCTCGCAATCCCAATCTGCATGCTCCGTGACGCCCCAGATCGTTTCACAGAGCGCACAGCCCAGGGCTGCCGTCTCTTGGATTTCGTACCAGTTGTAGTGCTTGTAGCCGCCGTCCAGCAGCGCACCGAGTCCTTGTGGTGTCCCAGTCATAGCTTTGCACTTTGGACAGCAATAAGGGCTTCTGCTGGGGAATGCTGGCCAGACTATGTCGTTTCTCCGCGTTGGCCGGATCTGTTCACCTTGCGGTCCTCGGACATGTTCGACATCGCTCTTGTCACTGTCGTCAATGTCGTTACTGTCGTCACCTTTGTCGCTCCATGATATTGTATGATTGAGGGCAGAAAATTCCGGCACCACTATGTCTGACTGAGTCCGGGCAACTTTTGAATGCCTGGGCCGCTCGTCGCAGCCATTGCTGTTGCCACTGCAATTTCCGTCGGTGCTGTCGTTACCGTCGTCAATCCGTGAGATTTTGCGTTTCAGGGCGTTGCCGCCAGGGGGTGGTTCTTGGTCGTCCATTTGCATCACAAAATGCTGCAGGCACTGAGGCTGAGAATAATGGTAGAAATGAAAGTGATCTCATGAGTTCACAAATCGATTAATCCTTTTTTTTGGTCGAGGCGCAGCCCGGTCACAGCCTCGCTGCTGCGGTGGATTCAAGGGTTTCACATGAGGTACCCCGCTACGGGCCGAGTTTAGCCCCGAGAAGACACCTCATGTGACTGACCGATAATGCGTACCTATTTCAAATACCTTTGGTACGACAGTAAACGTAGATATATATTACCAACTCAGAATAATGGCGTAGTAAAGACTAACGCACGCCTTTTAGTAATACTTGAAACCGAAGCGGTCTAAGTTATAATACTCGAATTCAGTTTACTTTAGTTTAAAGTATAGGATTTAGCAAAATGGAATTTGTCGCACATCGATTTTCACACGGAAATCTCAAATACTATGGCTTGTAATATAGCAATCTAAACTATCGTGCCGCAAGTAAGCGAAACTAGGGAGAGGATAGTAGTATATCTTTACGAATCTTAATTTTCAGCCAATTCACTACAAAGTATAGTATTCTTATTTACCTAACCACAAGTTTTTAAACAATTAGTTACTTATTCAACCAGTCTAGCAGAAGAAAGGACGACGGATAAAGGTGGCAATAGAAATACGAAAGCCAAGGTAAGAGATTTCCTTTCGGAGAGGGCTATAGCATATTTCAAGAAGAACATGGCTTGGGATATTAAAGGATTATTTTTAAGACGGATACTATTCGGACTCCCCAGGAGCCGACTTGGTCTCCCTGAATATGGTCGTGTAGAGTTGACAACTTTCTTAAGGCGGAACCGAGTGGTAAGTAAGTAAATTATAATTGGTTACCGGAAGGAAGATTAGGATCGTGATTGAGCAACTTGAGCCGGGGTGAGGCGAGGGTAAGTAGCTCTTAAGCAGAGCGGCAACGCTAATTAACCGCGTTAAAAGCGAAATTAAAGAATTATCGTCTGAGATTACTGGGATAGTCTCAGACGACAAGCAACCTCACCCAATCCATTTCCGCCTTTGGACTTGAGCAGTCGCTGCTTAACTTGAGCCGAGGATAGGCGTTCCTGAGTCTTGCCTGAGCCTCTTGAGTACTATAGGCGGGGATCCGTTTTGGCAGACTTCGGCAAAGCAGGGAATCAGCTCCGGCTCCCTTATTGGCCTTGCACGGATTTCCTTAGGAACCGAATTCAGATCCCGCGCTAACCCTCAAAACCAAGGATCCTTTTGGCCCTCGTACTAGGATTCATTAGTAGCTTCCATCTAACCCATTAGAAGCCGGCTTTGGTTGGGGTTAGGCGTGCTAAAATTAGCCGTTGACCACCATAACTTCCTGGTGTGCCAGCCACCAGATGGAGCTCAAATGGGCTCTATATTATCGTCATATTAATTAGACAGGATCCGCGCTTCTTCGATTCTCGTTACACTTCCACCTACGCCACCTCCGTAAGTCTAGCCTCCTCACACGGATTTTCAGGCAAGGGTTGCGAAGAGAGGATGGAGAAGGGGGGAGTTGATGTAGGGTTAGGCCTGAAGGTAGAGAGAAAGATAATTGTGGAGTTGAGGCGGGAGAAGGAGGAGATGAAAGAGGGGGAGAAGAAGGTTAAGGGCGAGATTGGGTTGCGGGTGAGCTTTGAGCGCCTGAGAAGTTTGGGAGAAAGAGCATTGAGGGATTTGAGAGCTTGAGGGAGCGCGCTTGCACTTATGATATGGAGAAGGAGCGTGAGCGAACCAAGGAAAAGGAGAATACGGTCGAGTTGTTGGCGGTGGGTATGGGTTGGATTATTGGACCGCTTTTTAGGTGGTTTATTGTTTTATTTACGCTTGCCTTTAGGGCTCCAGTGTCCTTATGGTTTGCTTCTTTGTACAGCCTTTGGTATGGATTTATACTCCCCAATTTGGATTGCAGTGTCTTGACAATGGAATTAAGCACCCGCCCTTTGCGTGCGAGCGTGGTCATAGTTAGATAGCCGCCGATTAGAGGCCTGTATTTATGCAGTGCAAACACCTTTTCAATATCTCAAAAAGTTAATGCTAGAAAAGGTGTTTCTGAGCTTGTTCGCCCCCTTTCGAAAAGTATTATACTTACGTTTCGTTCATATAGCACCATTTTTCCTAGCCAAGAAAGCCCAGCCAACCCTCGCAACACCCAAACACACCATTCGGCCGTTTGCAGAACCTAGACTTTAATCATCTCACAGAGAAAAACATCCTAAACCTTTCCCACTCCTCCGTCAATACCTCCCCTTCCATCAATCCCAGAATATAACAATCCCCAACCAACACATAATTACCCTCCTCGCCTGCTTCTCTAATCACAAACGGCGTCTCCGCCCCATCGAAAACTACGACCAAATCTTCCTCCCTCGCATCCGCGGGAAACAGTCCCATATATCCATTCCCGAGCACCCCAAATTTATGCTTGTATAAATGACCCATTATCAGACGAATGAAATTTACTAGTTCTGTAAAGTTTGGGTTATCGAGCGGGGAAAGGTTGCCAACAGGATTCATGCGATAGCCTTGAAACGCGATGTAGAAATCTCCAGCTAGATCTAAAGCGCGCCGTTCGAACTCCGCCCACATCTCGCCGGGGCTCTTTTCGCTATGCGGTGTGATTTTCCCTTTGTACATATGGCCCGTTCGATAGTCAACCGTGAGGACTCGAGCTAAAGCCGACAATACTTCTTCGCCGGTTGGGTATCTGCCATGTTCCTCTGCCTGTTTGAGGGCGCCATGTCGAATCATGGATAGGATTTCGAAATAGAAGTTTAGGTATTCTTGCTCGGGAACAACCTCCCCTGTGACTCCGTTGTTGACTATGACTCGGATGGCTGCTTCGATGGAACTGATTAATGTGCCGCGGATATTCACGACGAGCTTATCGTGGGAGAGGGAGATGGATGGGATGGCTTTTGTAGCTGCGTGAAAAGAATCATCCAGCACGCTTCGGAAGCCTTTCACTGGTCTGCGGACTCGCCAATCGGGAGTCCAAGAGGGAAGTCCCCACGGATCATCCGGGAATGAGTTTTGGTTACCGAGAGGATCTCGGTGTTGAGCTGCGAAATATAACACTCGGAGATATTGTCGTTCTAGATATTCGACGGCTAAGTCCCGATACACTTCAGCAATTGGTTTGTTGTAATCGGGAATTACGTGAAGGTCGTGCTCGAACCTAAAGCCAATGACGGCGTAGACAAGGTCGCGCTGATCGAAGCATTTTTTGCCGGACAAGACCGCTTCTGTGATGTAGTCAAGGAGGGTCATTGGACTTGCTATGGTGAGGGTTAGTTTCTGGCTTCTGGAGAAAAAGTTGGGTGTGGGCACTTTCATGCCTGTGTATCCGATGTAGCCAGATCCTGTCGTGGGCAGTTCTACGGATCTGATGAGGTTTGTGGGGTAAGAGTTTCCAGGTACAAGTGGTATGGTTTGGCCATTGATAAACGTCGCCATGGTTTCAGAGTTTTCTCCTTCCGTCTCGCGCTGCAATTGCATTGCGAGATCGTTATTTCGGAATTCGTTGAGCTGAAATTGGTTTGGGGCGCGCAGGAATGGAAGCTGGTATGTTGAACCTTTGAATGGAAGGAGGAATCCTTGGAAATTTGATTGTACTTGAGCGAGGTACCAGCATGGCTCCATCTCTTGTATTGAAAGACCTCCACATCCAACTGTTCCCATACACTGTCTCAATACCGCACAAGCGAGCACCAGTTCTTCTAAACGGAGTGATTCTTCACCGCAGAAAAGTTGCAATTGTGCCGATAGAACCACCTCTTGAACGACCCACATTCTCGAGAACCAACCAAGACTGAAGAATGACTTGAGCGAGTCAACAGGTAAATAGTTAACGATCTCGAGTGCTATTGCAAGTTGGTTAGGCAACATGTTGCTACCCCATTCAAGAGACCAAGCATAGATGCCCAACTCGGGTGCTCTCGCAGCAACGTTTCTCACACTATCAAACGAAACGTGGTTATCTTTAAAACCACGTCCCAACCAAGCAAGAGTCTTACTCCCATGTCGATATATAGTATCCATCTTCAACACTTGCTTAGATTTCTCATCATTATCTTTCTGATTGATACACACAGCATCCGCCCACACCAGCCTCGGTTTATCCGCTAAACGGAAATTTCTCAAGGCCTCGGCGAGACTTTCAGTGATATTTAAGACGTAATCCTCGTCGATAAATATGGATTCGCTGAACACAGGGGGGCCCCAGACGTAAGAGAGGGGTTCGTATTTGTACGATGCTTCCCAGACATCGTGTTCGACCAGTCGAACATGGAGATCGTCAGCGGGTGAGTGAGCGGGTGCTAGTTCTATCAGACGGATAGACGACTCGTCGTTTTTCAAAGGTCGGTATTGGTACTCGGACGGTCCTCTCATAATTTCCTTCCCCTTTATGTCCGGGTTTGCACGTGATAATGTCGGGCCGTCCCCTAGATCAAGGCTACCGAGATCCGGAAGAGGGTCGGGCATGACGATGGGGGTGCAAGAACCTAGATGAATGCTATGAAATGGAGGGGTGCAAAGCGTTTCTGCTCATGAGTTCAGAGCGCACTTCGGTCAGAGAACACAAGAAGGTATAAACGTTGTTTCAGCGGAAAGACACGTCATGCACCTAATCAAGACTAGCGTGTCCTCCCGAGCCGAAGTACCCGAACCAGCCTATGGAAACTAACTTGGGAGTTTATATATATTATTATAATCTCGTAATTTACTCTTGTATTCGATTAACTATAAATTTCCTATTAATTTAATATTATATAAATATTAAAAATATATATTAATTAGAATAATTTATAAGAAAATTTTAAATTATTTTATAAAAAATTTCGGTTTAATAATATATTTATTTTTATTTCTTTATTATTAATTTAAATCAATGGATTATAAAATTTTAAAAGTATAAAATATTATAATTTTTAATATATTCGTAATATTTTTTTTCTTTTTTTTATATATATATATATTAAAAAAATTTAATTTAAATATAAATTTCCTTTTGAAATATATTATTTTAATATTTAATTTTATATATAATAAAATTTCTTATTTTTATAATATTATTTTTAATATTAAATTTTTATTATAAATTTTATTAATTTTTAATAATAATTAATATAAGTTTTTATTATTTTTATATTTTTTATAAAGTTCGAATTATATAAATATAAAATTAAAATATTTTTTTAATAATTTATTAATAATATATTATAGGAATTTATAAAT
>FJOG01000036.1:373085-416174 GCA_900073065.1 Phialocephala subalpina
TTGAGGAGTATGAATAACCTCGCACTTATACTCTCCCGCCAGGGAAAGCATGAAGCAGCTCGGGAGCTACAACAGCGGGCAAGAGAACTACGCGAATGAAGTAATGAATAGCCCACGCTAATCTACGATTTGTCCAAGAAATCAAGCCATATGGGAGTCTGTCGGTACGGCAATCTCGCTATGTCGGAGATATGGTTCTCACGTGGATGCCTAGATTGTGGATGCACCTCAATGAATGTCATCAGATAGTTACCTAATTCGGAACATGCGTACATGAACACAGTCCTTACAAGCTTAGCTTCAATCAATCAATCATTTACTGAGACAATATGAGTGAGCACTTCTAGCTACCAAACATGACTTCCAAAAGAATAAGAACCATAAACGTAATACCACGTCAAGGGAGGGTTGGAGACCGCTTGATCCTGATAAATTCGAAGTCATGCAAAAGCACCCAAAGATCTTATTATGTTCTGAAGTCATTCATGTCTATTATCATGTCTACCGTGGTATCGTATCTATTCCCCATTTCCTCATGTAAATGTAGCAGCCGCTATGCAGAACGCCATCGCTATGAAGCCCAAAATCAACCTAACCATCCCAAACCCAACCGCCATTCACTTCTTCATCGGAGCCCAATTCTGCAACCACATACGAGCCGCATCGAGATTGCCCGTCTCTGCCTCACATGCAGCGACACACCACTCCAAATCGTACACCTTCTCGGCTGCAATAAGTTCCGCAAGGCCACGTCTCTTCTGACTACCTTCATCCACGCAGAAATAGATAGGTTCGTCCTTGTATGGAAGATTATTGATCAGAGGTTTGATTTTTGGGAGAGCTTCTTGCGCAGTCGCTGCTGAAACACCCTTGCCGGTATTCTTCGTAGCGGTCTTGCAGTACTCATTCTGGCACCACTTCTTGCCACAGCCAGTGATCAGTTGACTGGCATAACGACGCTCGATTCTCCGCCGCATGGCCTTGCCTTCAGGGTCGTGCATGCTGACGTACAGTGGCCCGAAACAGATGCTGCACAAGCCCAAATAATTGCCAGGTCCCTGGCCCATTCGACTCCCGGCACCAATTTCACCGTTCTTGCCTACACCATGCAATGTTCTACCACAGTTGATGTTCCGACAGATTTCAGGTTTGGACTTGGTTAATTTCTCGAGTTCGTGGTGCTTCAAGTGGGTTGCCATGTCTCGAAGGCGGATGATCTTTGAGCACAGGTGACAATCGGTAGTTCGCGCACCGTCTGCAAGTTCGTGTTCGGTCAAGCCGGATATGAGCGCTTCAGGAGAAGGGTCGAATGGGTCGCCTTCCTGTGGGACCTCAAGATGGCAGAACTGACAAAGGATGAGCTTCCCTGGGCAGGTAGAGGTTCGATGTGATGCAAGATCTCTGAGGTTGGTTGCCTCGTAAGGACAGTTTGGGCATTGACGGGATGTGTGGACGATGGAGTCGTGTTGGGCTTTGCTGGCTGCTGTATTACCATGGGCAGAGTCGTGTTCGCAGTGCCAATGGTTTTCCCACTCCTGGGATCTCTTCTGGAAGACATTCTCGCAATGTGGACAGAGGATGTTGTTCCGCAGACAGAAGTTCTCGTGTAGCATCATTGTTCGCTTCGGGATCCATTGGTGGCAGTTCTTACACTGCTCCTCGTCCGGGCCATGCATCTCAGTATCTTCGTCTAGAGACACTGGGTTCTTCGCAGAGCCGTTTTGGATGCCACCCAACTTGAACGCTAGAGAAAATTTGTGTGGCTTTGATGACTCCGAGCTTTCTCCTCGTGCATACACCGAGACGTACAAAGCCTCCGCATTCTCCAATTCGACATTCGTAGGCGATATCGTGATAGTCTTCGTAGAATCATTGCCAAAGTCCCCAAAGACGTGCTCGTCGTCGCGTGGTCTGGCTCGCTGGCGTGTCGAGTATGGGCTGACGAATAACTCCAAATGATCTCCATCATCTGTCGACAATTCGATATTTATAGCCTGCGGCCTGTCCCACGACGGCAGCTGGTAGTCAACGTAGTCTCCATCGAGGACCTGTCCAGTGCTTGGCTTCCAAATACTCAAGTTTCCACCAACAGAGCTTCCCTCGGCTGATCCTGGCGCCTTTTGTGCCTTCGACATGATCTGCTTGAGCGTCTCCCTAGCCTGCTCCTCGTTCAGCGCCTCAATATCCACCTCCAAGTCTGTATCCACCACGCATATTCCATCTCCCTCAGGCGCAAACTTGTCGACCAGGAAGCGGAACTCTTCAGACTTCGACCCCTTCACAGTCAAGATCTCGTCCTTCGTAAGTGTAGTGAAGTTCTCCCGCAAATGTCTCTCCAACAAGGACTTCCAATCTTCAGGGTTGTATCCAGCTTCGAGTGGTCGCAAGCGCACGTATGTTCCCTTTGGAAGCTGCTTCGCATGGATTGTGATTCGTGGAGCTTCGTCTTCTGGTTCATCTTTCGTAAGGTCTATGGCGTCTTCCTTCGTAAGGTCTATCTCCTCCTCCGTGAGGTCTATCGGCGCAGATGGTGATCCTGCCCGACTCGTGTTCTTCGACTTGAGCGCTTCTTTATTGATTCCCAAGGCTTCGAGTAGGAAGGAGCTCAGTACAACCTCGCCTTCCTCCGCAGAGAACTCGCGAATGCCCGCATGTACCACGTTCCCATTCTTTGTGTTTACCAGCCGAAAAGTCAGCGGATGTGGGAGCTGCTGTTGTGTGTCTCTCCATTGCGATTGTTCGGCGCGTGCCGCCGCGAGGGAGTATGGATTGAAAGGGTCGAAAGCTGGGGCGTTTGGTCGGTTTGCGGCAGGTACTATGACTGTAGATGCGGACAAGAGCTGTTCGAGAGCGGATTGTGGTAGAAGGATCTTGTCGCCTGGGAGTGTCTTGTTCTGTGTCGCGACTGTAAAGACTCCAGTCCAAGACAGAGATATGTCTTGGGTTGCCATGGTTGATGTGGCGAAGGTAAGGGATGATGGTTTGCGCAGAATGTTGGACAAGATGTCTCGTGGATGTAGAATGATTTGCGGAGATGACTGACAATTACCAAACCAAGATATAGGAAATCTAAAAGACAAACAACGTGCAGTGCGGTGAATAAGGAAATGGACGTCGACGTGGAGTTTGTCAGAACTTCGAGAAGATGCTACTCCAACCTCAGGCAGAAATATCCGATAAGGCGATAAGGATTAAGCTTAAATATTAGCGGGGAATTTCCAAAGTCAATCTAAAGCGGCCTATAGAGTTTTGGAGAGATAAGTGAGCGCAATGTAATGTCCCACAACCTGCAGTACTTTATAGTAATGTAGTGTTGGATGAAGATTTGGGGCATGCCTTGCTCAAAAGTCAAGTACTTTTCTTTTTGGAAACTTTATGATATTCCTTGCTGCTTGAGACTATGGAATGCTGCTTTTGAAGCCTGGAGCGATCTCCGGGCACGTGCACTAGCCTCGAATTATGATGCGTTCGCATCTCAACGCAGCCAACGTATCTCAACAGCAACATCAACGACTTCAAAGACGACACGGTCAACGATATAATATTTCTTCGAGTGATATGGAGTCAAACCCTTCAATACAACCACACGCTATTGATCTGTCGATAAATCTACTTCAACTACTTTCCAATTCACTCGTCTTATATCAAACCACTCCGTACTTACCGGTATCCGCCCTCCTCGCCGTTGGAGCCACCTCGAAGTCTTTCAACGAGCTTGTGCACGTTACCCCGAATGTCTTCAGACATGTTGACTTGACGAAAGTCAAGCAGGCACAATTTGAGATAGCAGCCATCGATCATGGCGGTGAAGTGTGGAGGAATGTCCAGTTAGACGAAAACGTCACCGAGGACGAGTGAGAATCAGTATCAGCATACCATGGCACGTATTAATGAAGTCACAGCTTCTATGGAGGACCACTCCGTGGTATCTTCAACACTCTCAAACGACGACACATCCTCCGAGATGTCCAAACTCTTGTCCTCGACGGACTTTCGGTGACCTCCGATCTGGTCTGTGAGATTCTTCTTCTTGAAGATTACAATGTTCGACTGCTGTCAATCCGAGAGGTCCAAAACATGAACGAACACAAGCTGCAGCAAGCCCTCATCTATTCTGTTCGAGGCTCGAGACCTGCGAATACTCCAACACTTCAAGGACTTTATATATTCGGGCCCAAAGATGCGTCCCCAGTACTTCGCTTTGATAGGCAGGTGACCGCATATCCAGCCGGTATTGATCCATCATACGGTAGAGGAGTCACACACTCCAATGGAGCGCAGATTGGTGCACGTTGGAATCAGAAGTCGGGCGAGACGCTTGCTGATGAGTTGGAGAGTGGCAGTGACAAATGGTATCAAGCCAGTGGGAAGGTCATTGCGAAGGTGCCGTCCCAAGACTGGGCTCACGCCATGTTCCATTGCGCCGGAATCATCAGTTTCGATGCCGTCTTGTGCCATGGTCCCCGCCATTCCAATGCGGCTTTTGAGGATGACGAAGAGGCCAAAGCTCTTTGGTATCACAGCAGATGCTCCCATCTCTCGGCTCGGGTTGCGACGCATGCTCTTGGTGGATGTGTAGGATGTGGAAAGGCACCAGAAGGATTCTCCAAGTTTGGAGTCTCTCCCCTGTCCCGCTTTCCTCTCCTCGCTCCTCCTACGCTCCATTCGTCGACTGCGAAGGCTGCCAAAACACCATTCTTGCCTGACGATGACCGCCTTCTGGTGCGATGTGTGGATTGCCTGAAAGGTCGATTCTGCGAGAACTGTAATAAGTGGTGGTGTGAAGATTGTTACAAGATTCCGGACAACACCATTCCGCAGGGCTCACCAGAGCTTGAAGCCATGGCTGGCACTCTTGGCGGACATCCTGAGAAGCATGTCAAGGTACATATGGGTCTCTGTGTTGAAGAGTGTCTCGTCGCGGAGATGATGTCCGGGGCGGGCAGTAATGGGATGTGGGGTTGAAATGACTTCACAGAGGAAACGTATGGGATAGACTTGATTTCTTTTTGTCTTGCGTGGCGTGGACAACGCTGACTGTCCCCCAGCCGGGAGTTCTCAGAAGCTGCTTCGAATGTGGACCGAATGTAAGTTTTCCCGTTGATGTCCAAGGACGCTGCTGACAATTCCAGTGCCACGAATGCATCAAACAAACCCAGCTCATGTGTAGAATATGCGGGGGCGGATATTGCCTCATACATAACGAGGGGTCAACGCACACTACTGCAGGTCGCCACGCAATCGATGGATGTCGATGTTGACTAACGAGCTCTAGTGCGATTGTATGAAGAGTTCAGCCTTTGCGAATTGGCCTTGAAATTGATGCTAACCTGCCCCAGGGTGTGCGAGAAGCGGACGCCGAACAAGAGAAATGTATTGAACAACGACCGCGATTAAGACCATCTCACCACTCAATCCATTTTAGCTCTCCTCTCAGTCAACTCGATCTTGAAGTTTCGGAAGAAAGTGCCGCCCGGTGGAAGGGACTCATTGGGTGTGAAAATCCGATGAAGCGCTTGGCGAAGGGGCTTCGCCAGATTGTGGAGTGTCTCCTGGAAAGGGGGGCCGCCATACCGAGGACTTCGAGAACCGTCTTCTCCATCTTTTGTCCATTCACATGTTTCTTTGGGAGGGGAAGGACTCACGACTCGCTTCGGCATAGGTCGTGCCAACTTCATCCAAGCGAGAGTGGCTCTCAGCCACACCATATTCAGAGTATTTTTGGTTAACCGAACGAAGATCTTTGGACGTTGAAACGTCTGTTCGTCATGCAAAATGCCATCGACATGATTCGCTGCGCCTTCTTCTGATGTTTGCAGTTTATGCGTATTGAAGCTCGCCAAGACCCGCCCACTTCGGGAACGCGCGTTGTCTTTTGTCCACCAGCAACAACATCCCTCGACAACCACGGAAGGACTACGCGTCGGCCGGATGCATAAACGAAAAGGTAATTTTCTCCTCCTCGAGGTTATCGCCATCAGCCTGCCGATCAATATTTCTTCCAGAAGTTTTTTGAGCTGGTGGCCAATAGGAGTACCCGAATTGGTCAAACATCGCCAAGCTTATGAGGTGGAGAGAGGTGGACTATGGGGTAGCAGAGCCTCTGAACGCCTCATCTCCTAAATTATTTCGGACGAAACCACTGCTCTGCCCTGTTCACGGCAGTCTGAATATTGGTGGAACATGGGAGACAATCAGATGGAAGGGCTGCGACTACGCAGCCATGAACGTCTTCAACTCTTGGCGATATGTTGAATCGTCCGCATGAAGATGTGTATATATTGGACCATCTCTGCTGCAGTCTGGATTTCTTCACCACCATCCTTCTCTCACTCATCTCATCTCCTACATTCTCTTTCATTTCAACCAACAACTTTCATTTTCGATCCATCTTCAACTTTCACCATGCAGCTCATCACTTCCCTCCTCGCAGCCTCTGCTTTGGCTTCCACCGCCCTCGCCCATCCCGGTCATGACATCCGCGCTGAGATGGCAGAGCGAGCTGCTTTTATGCAGACCAGCAAGCGCGACCTTAGTCACTGCGCTGCAAAGATGAAGGCTCGTGGTATGGACAAGCGCGACATTGCTCGACGAGCTGCCATTGCCAAGGATGCTCGCAAGAAGCGAAGCATTGCCGCCGGTATGACACCTGATCCTTGAGAAGCTTCTCTTGCTAATGCCTATTCAGACGCACCATACCTCAGAGTTCGTGATGCCGCCTCAGTCCTCAACACTACCCATTTGTCAAGCACCGACTATTCCAACGCCACTGACGAGGCCGTTCTCTTCGCCGGCAACAACTCGTGTGTTCTCTCCCCAGAGGTCACCCAAGGTCCATACTATGTCTCTGGCGAATACGTCCGCGAGAACGTCGTTGAGGACCAAGAGGGTGTAGAACTTATCCTCGACACCCAAGTCATCGACATGGCAACCTGCGACCCCGTCACCGACGCCGTCATCGAGATCTGGCACTGCAACTCCACCGGCGTCTACTCCGGCATCGTCGCATCCGGCAACGGCGACTCCTCCGACACATCCAACCTCAACGCTACCTTCCTCCGTGGTCTCCAGCCAACCGACGCTGAAGGTGTGGCGCAATTCACAACCCTGTTCCCAGGTCACTATACCGGCAGAGCAAACCACATCCACGTCCTTGCTCACTTCAATGGCACAACTTTCGCAAACGGTACTTATGGTGGCGGATACGTCTCCCACGTCGGACAGCTCTTCTTCGACCAAGATCTCATTACTCTCGTCGAAGCCACCTCGATTTACTCCACCAACACCCAAAATCTCACTCTGAACTCCGCAGACTCGATCTTCTCCCAGGAAGCAGCCACCTCCGATCCAGTCGTTGAGTACTCTCTTCTTGGCGATGATGTCTCATCAGGTATCTTTGGATGGGTTGCTTTCGGTATTGATCTTACAAGTGAGCAGACTATCACTGGAGCTGCGACCTTGACTTCTAGCGGTGGTGTTGAGAATGAGAGCTCTGGTGGATCTGGTGGTGGATCTGCTCCTTCTGGAGCACCTTCTGGATCTCCTCCTTCCCGATTCCGCAACTAAGTTGGTGGGGATTGGGAAAGAAAGGTGATGGATGAAAAAATTGCATTTGGGATTTGGAATTTGGATGAGTGAGATAACTGTCAGTCGTTACAGCATGTATCAGTAGAAAAAAAACTTTGGGATTTCCAATTGACCTTCGTCTTTTCGCACATTCATCTTCATGGTGTCATTTTCGTGAGAACTTGTCTTCTGTTACGTCGATTTCATGACAATGTTCATCCTTAACTTGCACTTCGTCGCTGAACATAAAGTCCCAGCCATTCTTGTACATTGTCGACGGTTGGCTTGGTTTAGCCGACGTCTGCACCATTGCTGATTGTTCCGTGTCTCCATAAAAGCATCGCTGCTTGCACAACTCCCAGGATGTCCCGCGGACAGAGAGGAGCTCTGCCCATTCGCTCTTGCATAATCCGCAGAGGTGTAGGTCTTCAGATTGGGGGACTGCATCTCTAGACTCGCGGAACGTTGTTCCTCACCGTCATGCTTCCTCAACGGATTCCCGACAAGCTTGAGTCGGGCCGATCGATGCGATGCGATTGCCATCGTGGGATCTTCGACGGCTGTCTACGGGAGAAAGGAGAATTAGGACCACCAGTAACACGAAGCCAAGCATGAAAGAGACTAGGATCGTTTGACCTCGATGGCAGGCATGGAAACGATGATTTATCTGAAGTTGAGAATCGGAGAAACACTTGATAGCCACAGTTCGAGACTAGTGTAAACGTCCGTCCCAATGGCCAATGAATCAACTGGGACCGAAAGCCTTGAACGTTTTGGTGCCGTTTAATCCATGGTTTATATCAAAAGCTTGTGAGGGGCACCGGCCTCAGCTTCTGAACCTTCGACCAGCTCGGGCGAGGAGTAAGAAGACAGCCGAATAACATAATATGAGAGGTATCTTATCCTCATAGTCTTGGGACAATCAACGGATCACTTGCGAGGCAGGTATGTCCTGCCCAAATGGATGAAGTGCCAAGGGAAAAATGTTTGATCCCAGGATCTCGCAACATCCGTTCCAAAAAGAGCCCAACTTGCAGAGCACCAATGTCCCTCGTAAGGCTGGTGAACCTGGCAAAATCTTGCTAGAACGAGAGAAAGTCCAAAACTTAAAGAGGCTAGCTGCCTACCATATTCACGTAAATCGTAGGGGACATTCATATGATCTGTCGAAATCGTAAGCCAGTTTTCCTGGGGAAAAAAGTAGCAAATTTTGGGGTATCAACTGTAAGCAAATTCGGAACAGAACTCCTCGGAAGTTCCTTATCTTCCACCAAACTTCCTCGCAACCCAAGCACTTCCATGTTCATCGTAATCCTCCTTCGTGACGCTCAAAGCAGCCAATCGATCCTCATCTCTGGCAAGACTCGCCCCGCCTTGCCATGTACTCACAATCGGATCACTCGGTTTAGCAACCCGGACAATGCATTCAGCAGGCGCCAAAGCTCTCATATCCATCTGCAACCTTGGGATGAAACCTTCGATGTTTGCATTCCCACCAACAACGATTATGTTTGCCAAAAAAGCCTGGCCATAAACCCATCGGTAGCTTAGAAAGACTGTCCAGAATTTGTTGTGCGATGCCGCTCTGGCGTAACCCAATATCAGATGGACTGAATAATAGCTCTGGCACCGTGAATCGTTCATTCCTCAATGTCAAGACGTCTTCTGATGCTGCAATCGGTTTGCCCTTCGTCATCTCTTTGAGCTTTGTGGCGGCATCTGGGTCGTGGTCCCGTACGAATCCTTTAGTGAGAGAATGGTAGTCTGGCAGGACATAGTCCTTCGCGATACCTCCACTGGTTTCGTATACTGCCCTGCGGTCGCCTTTGGGACCTTTCCATGTCTTTTCCATATCTTCCTTGAAGTCAGTCGTGATGTAGCATGTTGCTTCCTTGATTTCGTTAACAAGGTAGGTGTCATTTCGCATGTCGTATTGTCGGAGGGAGAGGAGGCGAGTAACGTAGTTTGTGAGAAGCTTTCCACCGACATCTAATCGTCGGATGGCAGATTGTATGGGACGACCGAGGAGGAGAGGTGTGATGGTTGTGTGGGAGTAGGAGCTGTCGATGAGCATCATGATCTCAGCGGGAGGTATGGATGTGAGGTTTGCTGGGCGAGTAGAAGGAGGCGTGTAGATGGATTGGATATCATTGTAGGCGTTTAATTGAGGGCCTGTTATTGTTAGCAAGCGGGAATGGTGGATGGGGGAGGACATACCTAGACATCGAAGATATCTAGCAAAGCCAAATTCCTCAAACACAACTTGATCGCAGAATGTTTGCAGAGCTGGTAACGCATTTGGAGCCTCTGTCAAGATCAATCCGGTCTCTTTGGGGTCGCAATGTAGAGGCGCTTTCGCATCGAAAAATTCGTGCTCCCAGATCTCCTTCTCTGCTTCCCAGTTCACCAAGTATCCCTTCTCCACTGGTCTCCTGAATACAATCTCGCTGAAGTCTTTGCATGCGGATAGCGAAGATCCAATGTATACTTTCTTGTCGCGATCGCGCGCCAGGCAGTTTGGTATTATGGAAGGCGTTGGTGATTCGATGCCTAGGCCAGAGAAACCAGCTTTGATCGTGTGAGCCCCATTGTCCAGCACGAGAGTTTTAGCTGGGGGAGCTGGGCCTGAAGACTTCGTACGGCGCTGCGTCGGGGACATCGTTGTCGTTGTTGGATTCGAGTTTGTTGATGTTGGTGTTTACAATGTTCCTGTTCGCGGTGGAATTTCGATTTGGAGTCACGCCGAACGCGGGGTCCTCAAATTTCGAGATTCCGCCGCCACCAAAATTTGTTTCTTCCCACATAGCTTTTTGCAGACAGAATACAACATCTGCACGCCAACATGTCGAGCAGCAAGGCCGACGAAGATATCGAGATCTTGAAATCGACTGTATCCATGACCTTGGATCTGATCACGAAACTCGAAGCATCTGCGAAGCCTGGAACAGACTCCAACGACAGTTCAGTCAATGCCCTCGATCTAGCTCACGATACTGCCTCCCTCGTACGGGCGCATACTACGAAACTGTCCCTCCTGATCATAAACAAACCGTTCACACCATCTGCGATCACCAAGATACTGCGAGAGCTCGTGGCAGGTCCGCTGCCAGGTCTGGCATCGGCTGTAGAGCTATGCACTTCGGGGAAATACACAAGGGCTATGAGCTTTGATTTAGAATACTGGGCTGGAGGTTTATTCTCGAACCTGGGCATATTGGTCAAGGCGATCCCATTGGACGGAAAAGTTCTCAGCGACGACGCGAAAAATGGGACTGGGACGGTGGAAGGGAATGGAAGTCTGGCAATCACAGGGACAATTTGGGAAGCTTGTGATCGTGTCGTTGAGCTGAAGAAGCTGGGTGTCGCTGGTTTGGTGATCAAGCGAGCGGAGGAATATAGAGACTTGCTCAAGGATGCTCTGCAAGAGTTGCAGGAGTGGGGAGAAGAAGAGGGCGACGACAATGAAGAGCAGGATGCAAGTGGAGATGAAGATCCGGATGAAGCTCAGGCCGCGGTGGATAATATGTTCTCGGAAAGGCACATACCAAAGGACGATCCGGACAAGATACGACCTAAGCTGGAGTCTTCGTTGAAGCGGTTACGGCTCTTGATACTGATGTATCAAGCGGTGGTAAAGCGAAGATTCAAGGCTCTTCCACCCCTGCCACATCTCGAGCCGGAGACAAGAGGCAAGGGTAAGGCAGACGAAGACCCAGGCCCGATCGTTAGCTGCGTGGATGAGGTGCTGAACGTAATGAAGAGGCTGCTCGATATCACCGATGATTTGGCTAGTGCTTTCTACGAGTTGGATGGGCCAGAGATTGATCAGAAGATGGATGATTGCTTCTTGACCAGCTTTGGTGGTGTCGAGTTATTGATGGAGAATTGGAAAGGCCAAGAGGACGAATTCACAACTTGGGTATGTTTCTCGGGCAGATATTTGCACGTTACTGATACGGAAGCAGGCTCGCAAATTCCAGGTGGCGATGAAGAAGGGCTGGTAATCTTATCATCTTGCCCATTCATCCAGACTTTTCGGGATATAAAGTTCAGATGCATCCCACTTGGCACAATTGTGGCTGATCAGGGTCGAGAGGATCAGACCTCGCTTGTGACACAAATCTTGCACCAGCTTTGATTCCCGGCTGCCCTGTGTTTTGATATAACCCTAAATCATCGTAAGCTGAAATTGTGAAACAGGAACCCGTGGAAGAGATCCTAGGGATTGGTGGAGAATTGGCAGAGAAGCGCAATGTACCTGTGTCACTGCGCGTGTATTCGGCTCCATCCAGACGCTTACCCTCGCCACCCCCTTACTCTCAACGCTTTTATCACCGTTCTTCCCAATGACATGGGACTGGTGAAGCCGAGTACCCCCACGATGATGTAGTTTCATCTTTGGCCATGGCAGGTGTGCAAAGGCACGCGATGCATTTTGTTCCTTTCTTTTGCTTCTCCCTTTCCTCTTTTGTACCTCCTACCACTTTTCGAGGACCGGATTTCTCGATGAAATTTAGTTTGTACATTCGTTAATTAATCTTCATTACATTCTTTACGCTCTGAGAGCATTTTAATGGCACCAGCTACAGCCATGGCCACTTCTACACAATCGGTTTCTGCTTTCGCGATCACGACGACCTTCACAGCTCCAACAGCATGTGCACAGTCAGTTGGTGGATTGACTATGCTGCAGGATGATCAATTTCGAATCTGGTTGAACCATCCGCTTCCTGTGCCTGGCACTACGATCACTTCATGTTATCCCGATGAATTTGCATCCAGTTTTCTTCTTCAGACTGGTGGGGTATCTCAGGCTGCTTTTAGTCCGTTGGTGTGTCCGGCTGGGTACACCACTCAAGGACCCTACACATCGAACTATATTGCTTGCTGTCCGAGGTAAGTCATGGTTCGTAGGTACTCTTGGTCAGAACTGACAATGGAAAGCGGCTGGGATGGACTAGCCGTTGCATCGAATGCGCCCTCGGATCGACCTGCCTTTGGCGGCACATGTTTCTCGAATATCTTCAACGTCCCGATCCGAATCACGTCATACGATACTGAGAGCATCAAAGCTTCCTCCATCTTCACAGCGACGAACTCACAAGCCCAAGCGTTCGCTTTCCCGTATGAAGGGTTCGCATTGGGAGTAGCTGTGGTGGCAAGCACTACGCCTACAGGTAGCTCGACAGCGACTGGCACTTCAACGACCTCATCTGCTACCGCCTCCTCGGACTCCTCAAACTCCTCGCAAATCGAGACCACATCCTCGAAAAGCAATACAGGCGCAGTCGCAGGAGCGATCATAGGAAGCATACTCGCAGCACTCTTCCTCACAGGAGGAGTGTACTTGATGATCAATTACAGGCGGAAACGAATGTCGGGTCAGAACCAAGATGGACAATTCCCAGATTACGCTTCGCACCTTCGTCTCCAGAACGCAAGCCCGACGCCAATGGTCTACTTGTCGCAGCCGCCGCAGGTGATGACGGAGTATTACAAGGCGAATGATAGAGGGCAGGTCAATCGGTATGATGGGCAGAAGTATCATGAGATGCATGCGCATAAGCCAGTTGTGTATGAGATGGATGGAGCGACTCGCTTGCCGATCACGAAGACGAAACAATTGCCAGACTTGCCCCCAAATCGAAGTCCGTAGGTGTACGAGGGGAGAGCTGCGAGTTCAGAAGGCGTATTTTGTGATGCGGGATTCGGCGCTGGAGGATCTTGGGCCTTGGGAACGATCCCATCCCGATTTTCGAAGGCAAGACCGAAATGGGTTGTGATGTAAATGGTTTGGCAAGTGCCTTCCTTCCTTGTATAATCTTGTCGCTTTCAATTGTACATTAATCTCGAGTAGCCCTACGTTGGCGTTGGATGGGAAATGAAGCTTACTTACTACTCGGCATTTACCCATTTCGATGTAGCACCTTGCTGTGGTTCAGCAACCGAGTTCCCGTCAAACACGACTTGTCAGCAAGTGCTGCGATTGTGGTTGGTTCCCAAAATGGCAAGTGTGCGTCGCACTGCAGCTACCCGACCAACGAGAACACCACATCCGTCATCGTAAAAGCCTCCTAAGTTTTGACTGGGGTTGAGGTAACACAAAAACGGGAAGGCGGGACTGGAATGCGTGGCGGTTGCCTTTTCAGCTGATCCTCAGCTTGACAGCTTCCTTCTTGCCGTGGAGGGAAATGAGTAAATCCAGCCTTTGATACTCATTTCTTTCTCTGACTGAATTACCCTTTATTATAGAAAATGGCATCCTCAAGTCACGATTCAATTCCGGTCTTGCCTGCACCATGGACCCTCAAAGGAACCGTGTATATCTTCATGATGTATATGACATCCAAAGATGCTGCAACACTTTCCGCGAATCCCGAATTCATCTACTCGCCGCTCGAGGCGAAATCTTCCTTCTCGAAAGACAAGTTGATCGGAGGGCTCAGCATGGTTCAACTGATCAAGTATTCCGAGTCGCCAGTGGGACCTTACGACGAGATGGTCGTGATACCAGGCTACTTTGAGTATGAGATTGAGGTCACGGCAAAGGATGGAAAAGTGAAGACTGAGAAAAGAAAGAACCTGAGATGCACGAGAGTTTTTGTCAGCCAGGAAAAAACATGTTGGAATGGTCGCAACAGTATGAACTTTTCATATTCACCAATAGTGATACTAACAAGACATAGACTGGAATGTCCCGAAGCATCTCGCACATTTCGATTTCGTGGATCTCCCAAACGGTGGGACTCGAATTGTGGTCCATCCATTGCTCCCGGACGCTTCAGGACAAGAACGCATTAAGAGCTCGACGCCTTTCTTCGCCACGACTTTCAAGCCCGTATCTTATTCTCCCAGCTTTCCATCTTCGACGGATTGGTCAAAGTATATTGGCTGGGATCTCGGTCTCGTGCAACCGCCGTTGCTAGCAGGCGAAGGGGAAGAACTTGCTGGAACTGACAAGTGGTGCAAGATCGCTGCTGTGGAGTCAAGTAAGAAGACTTCTCTGGGCTGGTTCGATCTAAAGCAAAGGAGCGAAAGCGCTGAGCGAGACCCACTTCTGGGAGGTGATCAGATTGAGAATGAAGAGCAGGAATTTGAAGGGTATGCAAATTTCTGGCCTGGACTTGGGAGGTGGAGGATTGGAATTAAGATGGAAGACACCGTGGTTGATTTTCCTGTGGGGGAGCATTGGGGTCCACCAAGCTGAGGGGGTGACAATGACGGAGGGGCTCAGCGGAATGGTTTGGTCAGCTCACAGAATTCCCTTTGAGCTCCCCGAAATCCTCCGTCAAGCAGCCAGGGCTTTGCCATAATATTGGATAGGATTGAAGAATAGAAAAGTGCCGTAGGTAGGAGCGACCAAGTGGCAAATGAAAGTGGGATGTCGCGCTAGACAAACCAAGTTCAACCAACATCTTCGTTCGTGGAAATCGCGACTTGTATCTACACTCAAATTTTCAACACTCCAAAGCCTGTCCAGAATCTCACATAAAGAACATCTACACATACCATGGCACCAGCAGTAACCGAAGTTGCGTCCCATCCAGCCATCAAGCCGACATACAAGAGTGGGGACCCCAGCTTGACGCTACCAGAAGACGTCCCAACAGGTCCGCCAACCTTCACAGACAAGTATGAGGAAAGGAAATATCTAAAGCATCGACTTGCTCTTGCATTTCGAATCTTTGCCAAATTCGGTTTCTGCGAAGTGAGTCATCGTACAGGAAAACATGTGGTAAACACCAAGTAACTGGACTCAGGGTGTCGCCGGACATATCACTCTCAGAGATCCCGTTGACCCTCAGAACTTCTGGGTGAACCCGTTTGGTCGGTCTCCAATCCCGAATGGCACACCGCATCGCTCATCGATTCTAGGTCTCCACTTCTCATTGATCACACCGGATGACTTGATCCTCGTCAGTCATGATGGGAAAGTCATCGGTGGAGGACGAAACCGGTTCCTGAACTACGCTGCGTTCGCAATCCATTCCGAGATTCATACAGCGAGACCCGATGTTGTGTGTGCAGCTCATTCGCATAGCACGTTTGGCCGAGCGTTCTGTGCCACTGGAAGGACATTGGATCCTATCACCCAGGACTCATGCGTGTTCTACAATGATCACGTCTTGTATCCGTAAGTTCTCACCCAACATTTGACTCTTCAGTAACCGAGAAGACGCAGGACATTCGCAGGAGTTGTTCTAGCGTCAGATGAGGGCAAGCATATCGCTGCGGCCTTGGGCAACAAAAAAGCCATATTGCTCGGAAACCACGGTCTCCTGACAGCAGCGCGAAGTATCGAAGAGACTGTTGCGTATTTTGTGTTGCTGGATAAGTGTTGCGAGGTTCAGCTCGCTGCAGATGCGAGTGCCGCTGGTAGCGGGAAACCATTGGTTATGATTGGACACGAGGAAGCTGTCTCAACGTGGCGGGCTGTGGGGACGAAGGAGAACGGATACTGTGAGTACAATAGTCTGTGCGACGGTGAGGCAAAACTGACCTTGCGAAGTCCAGGGGTTACCACTGTTCCAGACTGTCGAGCACGAGTTGGGAGAACGAACTTTCTTGGGGCGAGGTGTTGAGCCATTGTACAATTGACTGATGGCTCTCGACTAATTTATCTCTTCCGCAAGCTTCTATATCTTCATTAGCCCAACAGCGTTGATATTTAATTGCACGCACGTGATCCATTCTAGAATAAGGTTTGAAGATCTTCTGTCGCTCCCGCAAGCCCCCTAGGCGCACTGACATCAGCCAACCGGAACCATGAAGCAGGGTTGATCGCTGTTTCGCTGAAACAAAAATTGATACATTGAAACGCAGCCTTGGCAGCGACACCTCGATGCAGACGGCATTTGTAGACTTCGATCACTACACAACTTGAAGTTTGTTCTTTATTGCTTTCGGGCGACAACTTGGTCTTCGAATACAAGTCGGACGGCTAACTTTCACCAACTTGCCAACGTACCTGTCCTGCTAGGACGACTGCAACATGACTTTGACCGATGTCAGCTCAGCAAATGATCGGGACCCTCCCAACTATGAAGAATTCATCGCACTCGAAGCCATGGCCCTAATCGATCAAACTCCCGTATCCAATCCTACCTTCGACAAGTCACGATGTTTTGTTGAAAGGTTCCAGGACTCCTCCATGTTACAAAAACTACTGTATTACCCAGCTCGTGATTCATTGGAGTTGAAGCCAACATCATGGCTGGACGGAGTTCGAGGCGTTGCCGCTTTGGAAGTTTTCATCTTCCATGCCATGGGCTGCTGGGCAAACATCGTCCCAGCCTGGCAATCAGACGAACACCAAACCAACATCATGCAGTTCCCGATCATACGGACATTCTTCGTCTCCGGAGGTGCATCCGTATGCCTATTCTTCGTCCTTTCGGGCTATGTACTCACGCACAAATCTCTTCGCTGGATCCGAGAAGGCCAAAAGCATCAAGTATACCCATCTGTGGCCTCTTCTATGTTCCGCCGGGGTTTCAGATTGTATCTACCGCCAATCCTCCTGATGTTCTGCGAAATGATCGCAACACGATTCGGCTTTGCTCCGCCTCTGAACTTTACCTTTGTTCCGGAATCCACTGTTTTCGCCCAGTTTCTGGATTGGCTTGGGGAAATCAATCGTTTCGTCAATCCATTTTACACTTTCCAAGGCGGGATTCAAGGAACGATCACTCATACCAAATATGATGTTGTGGTGTGGACTATCCCACTGGAGTTCTATGGGTCATTCATGTGTTACTTCTTCCTGTTCCTCTTGGTGTGGACTCCAAGCAGTGGTGCGAGGATGGGGCTTGTTGCAGTATTCTCCATCTTCTGCATGTTCCTCGGGAGCTGGAATATGTTCTGTTTCTCAGCAGGCATGCTGATCGCGGATCTCAACCTCGGCCAGGAGCACAACGAGAAGACGCCATCGCCAAAGCACCGAATCATTTGGACGACCGTATTCGCTCTCGCCTTGTACCTAGCCGGCTTCCCATCCCTCCTCACAGGAGTTACACCCATGCCTGGCTATGAGACCCTTCTTTCACTCATCCCGACGAGTTTGAACATGCAGGATTATGCTCGTTTCTGGTGGTCCATCTCTGGAGTTTCGCTCCTTCTCTCGATTTCGCAACTTCCTCGACTGCAGAGAGTCTTCGAGACTAATTTCTGCCAATACCTTGGGAAGATTGCCTTTTCGCTCTACCTGATCCACGAATTCAGCATCATTCTCTTCGGCCTGGGCATCCAGAGAGTGCTGCTGGATGTTTTGGGGTCGGAGGAGCATGCGTACACGCTGCGGTATTGGTTGATTTGTGGGGTCTGGTATCTATTTTTCACATTGCCGGTCTTTGCCTTGGCGGCGAGGGTTGAGAGATGGGTTGATGCGCCGAGTGTGAAGTTTGCTAGGTGGTTGGAAGGGGAGTGTTTGAAGTGTTATAGAAAGAAGATCTGATAAGGGGTCTATTTGTGTCTTGCATACAATTTATGAATTCGACGACTGGAGACATTAGATCGAATGCAAAGAACTTGTACGATACTAGTTTATTTGTGGACTACTTTCGGGGGCCAAGTGGTCCAAAGACATTTTGAGCAGGTTGGGACAGCTATTTGGTGATCTGGCAAGAGCCTTCTTGATGGAGCCGGTTGATGAGATTCAAAGAGAAGGCGCCTTGAGCTTGATTTTCGGACCAGGATCGGGCAGTTGGATGAAGCTAGTTTTCCCTCGAGTTGACGGTTTTGTCATTCTCGAGCTCTCACCTTTGCCTGGACTCTCTCGACTGTCTTTCTCTCCGCAAAACAGATTGTCCGAAATCAGAAGAAACTGGATTTCTTGTGTCCAGGAAGCTGCGTTCTGCACTACCGTCTTTTATCCCAGAAGGCTGTGAATGCGAAAAAGTTGAGACGAATCTGTGCTGTTGGCAGGAGGCACGGGGCTGTTCTTCGAACTTCGTAGCTTCTGTTTGTTGAGAAATGTTTCTCTTGGTCTGCATCTTGTGAGTCAAACTTGTAGTGTTCATTTTGATATCTATGATGTATCCCCTGCAACTCTGCGTTTTCTAGCAGCAGTGCTTATTGGTCACGTCGTGTTGATAAATCCAAAAGCCGGGGCTATTGGTTGATGAATACAGTTCGTGGCTAGGAAAATCCCACATTCCATTGGTCAAATTTACGATCGCCGAGAGGACCAACGACTTTGGAGATATTTAGAGACCATTGTGCAGATCCTAAAGCAGAGTGCATGTATTCCTTCATGTCCGATTTTTGTGATTTATAATTCTCAGGTTTCTGTAGCATCATGTTGCGATTTGAAAAGTATTTAATGGCTCTCCCTTTCCAGACCAGTAGAGCTTTAAACCCTCACCACAATTTAGACCTGGAGCAGAAAACTTTTCGAACTTTTCCAAAACTACAATCGTGCTGTCAAATCTGATAGTTTAATTCTATTGAAGTGATCATGTCGAATCTCGGCTACTTTTCATATGAAGGTTTCGGTGAGCGAGCCAAGCAAAACGCCCATTACAGTCAGGCTGTCCGCATCGGCGATACGATCGAGATCTCAGGCCAAGGTTTGCATACCGCTCGTGCTCACTTTCAAGTCACTAAGTTGTCCCAGGCGGATGGGATCGTCTCACGGATGCCATTCCTTCCTCCATGCCAGCACAAATTGCTCAAGCATTCGACAATGTTCAGCACACACTTGTCAACGCAGGGTCCAAGGGATGGGAAGATGTCTACGCCATGAGAGTCTATGTTGTCGGGGGATTGACTGATGAGACTCAGACCGAGCTGGTGAAGGCGACGAAGAAGCATTTTGGGGCAAATCACAGACCAATCTCGACCGGTGTTGTGGTGGAGGGTTTAGCCTCTGGAATGTTATTTGAGGTCGAGGTGAAGGCGTATGTGGGAGAAAAGTGAGAGGTTCGGAGTTGTGTTGAGGGGGAGCGAACTGGGTTCTCAATTTTCCGCATTACCTCGGCTTGGAAACATAGGGCTGGATAGCCATCTTGAATGAAGGTTATAGAATAAGGGTGCCACAAAATGTACCAGCAGATCCAAAGATGGGAGATTGATGGAAGTAGAGTGAATCGACATGGGAGTACTTTACAAGTTTGACACTCGAGTACATTCTCACCGCATCGACTGATTTAATTTCGTAGTCTTTTATTCTAGTCATCCAAACACGCTCTGCGCTCAAGATGATATTGTTAGGTTTGAAATGGGGAAATGAAGTAGTCCCAGGAACGGAGACACGCCGCAGCAAGTTCAAAGTCTCGCGGATGAGAGAAGTCGAGATATTAAGAGTGTATACGTACAATGCTTACAAAACATTGCTTGATTTCTGCTATACATGCTTAGCTTGTTCCGTGGATCAAGTGGGCAATGATGAAACACTCGCTTTGAATGGGAAGTGATTAGGTTCTAATTGTGGATCATTGCTGCGAATCCAAAATTCAATAACTCATGACCTCAATCTAGGCCCCTTCGAATGTTACGCGGACATCGAATATTCGAAATCATGCTTGAGACTATCCTATCCCATCCTTTATAACGCTCCCCAGGCTTTCAATCATGTATGATTTATTCTAAAGGCTCGAGAGTTCTCTTCCCTAAACTCCAAAATAGAACCCAGAAGTCCCAATTGTAATAAAGGTATAAAGTAACTATTCGTTCTTTTAATACTCATATTCAGGGGTCAAACCACGCGGAGGCGATGTCTCCTTTCCTTAAATGCTACTCTGAAGACCCACTTAGTCGTGAGCCTCCCAAGGGAATGAGTTATGGTCTACTAGTCGGAGATAGCACTTTTGGTTGTATGGGGGTTGCGGACATTTAGTAGAGAGGTATAAATGGAATTCTTTAATGGAGAGGAAAGACTTGCAAGTTTTGGGTTCAAAATATGCACCTAAGATATCATTTATATAGTAGGAGAATATTAAAGACTTCTTAGACAATGTTGGTATATAGAACTCAAGAAGACATCAAGAAAGATTATTCTGTCCATCAAATAGCCCGCGAAATGTGTTATGTTCAAAATCCTTTCTATTCGAATTTCTTGAGAATTATTGCATATTTGAATTTCCCCAATTAGGAAGTACTCTTTATATTAAATATTCCTATGCTTAGATGTAGCAGAGCTTAAGAGAATGTCAAAAGATGGAAAAGCAGTCAGGCCCCGAGGAACACTAACTCGGACACGTTCATCGCTTCACCGGAACAATATATTTATGTGGACATCAAGCGCGTGAAGGCCGAAAAATTTTTCGTTACTCGGGTATCCAGAAGTTTAATTTGAGCCTTCGATCGTAGAAGTGGTGCAGGTGATGCTGTACTGAGGGTGTTTCGGCAAATGGGCTCGAGGTAGGCTCGAGGGAGAATGTCTTTCTTTCTACGACTATTTGATTTTGATAGTGAAACTATGTGTAGGGTCTACCGCTGGGTACCGATGTCTCTCTAACAGGTCAGGGTTTCTGCTTATACCCAGTAATGTAGCCAAACTTGATGGTCTAGCCAATACGTGGCCAAGCCTTTGATAATGACCCTGTCCTAATTCCATAGGCCGTAGCACAATACCATCGCACCAACCGAAACTTTCCTCGATCAGTAGGAAATACACTTGAGTGTTCATTCCTTCTAAGCAGGCGTCCTTGTCGTCCCAACGAATAGAGCTCGTCATGATAGAGACAACATTGTCGGTGCAGTCGAGACTTCCACGACTAAGCTCGAGGAATGAGTTGCCCCCTTCCGGGCCGGTGGTCCGGATCGCACAAAGTGGCCCTGTTAAGATGATAGAACCTTCTATCACAGTTCCAAAAGGATCTCCAAGGTGACTGATATCTACCGAGATTAATTGACAGTATGGTTTATTCGCATATCGATACCTAGGTCTAGCAACATATTCATCTATTCCTTGGTATTCTTTTTCGAGTTCTGTCTTTGGCATCAGTAATTATCTCTCCATTCATACACGCCCAAGACCACGAGGGAGCCCTCTCAAGAACACGTTTGCGGCGGCGAAATGAGGCATGGTCCGCCAAAGTAACCCCGTAGGCATATCGGCCCTCCATATTCCAGCCAAGTAATCTGTAGATTCTACCCCCAGCTGCTGGCAGGTTCGTTGAGCAAAACCAGCCAGTGCAATAAGCTCGTCGGATTCGAAAGTCAGAAGGCATTGTGTGTATTTGTTAACTATCCTCTCCCAGTTGTCGTAAATATCAATAGAATCTGCCGATCTAGCTGCCAAGATATCCAAGTCCTGCTGGGTAGTTGTAACCTGGGGAAAACTCGCTGTCTCTGCAAGACTGACACTCCCAACGAACTTGATCCTCGGCAAAATGGACGACTCTAGTGGAGAGCACCCTCTCCTGAATAACCCAGGCTCGTCGGGCTAGAGGTGCTTTTTCAACACTGTCTCCCCAATTATGATGATCATGGCAGATAAATTGGGTTTTATCTGTTTTTTCGACCAATCCTCACTTCACTTTGCAAGTGCGCCAAGCCACCAGGCACGTGACACCTCGCTGCCCTGCTCACTGTTGTGGCCTAAGGCCCCTACGCCACTGGTGGCGTAGAAGGCCCTGAACGGGCACTTCGTTCAGGCTAGGAGACCCCGAAGCTTCAGGGCTTATAGGGCCCTCAGGGCCTATATATACAGCGTACCTGTCCACTGTAGAGGTAGAAGAGCAAGTCTTATAGCACACCTCAATTTATCACGTGCACGCTAGTCTAAATTTATCCGCAACACTCACCCTCGCTTCACCTCAACCTCAACAATCCTTACCGGCCTGTATTGTGCGCTCTCCACCGCCTCACCTCTGCTCACCCATCTTGCCTGGGATGTGCTCATCCCCGGTCGCGCGGCTGTCGAGAGCGCCAACGCCTAGCGAGAAGGATTTAGGGGAGCCAGACCAGGCTCTTGGGGCCGGCAGCGACACCGAAGTAGATGACAACGGTTCTGGGTCCGGATCTCAAGCAAATAGCCTTTATACCAGTTTGAAAGAAGGCCAGTTCCGGGTCCTTGAGATACTTTCCGGTAGCGATAACCAGATTGTGTCATGTCAACTCCACTATCTCGAAATCGGCAACAAATCACACTTGGAATATGCGGCTCTGTCTTATGCTTGGGGAGATCTATCGAAGCCACGGCATGACATCTATGTTAACGGCCAGCGACGTGCAGTGACGGAGAACTGTGAACTCGCTCTGCGAGAACTCAGGCGTATAGCCACGGAGTCGTCGGACGTGATGATTATCTGGATTGATGCGATTTGTATCGATCAGGATAATAACAATGAGCGTAGTAGTCAGGTGTTGGCTATGAGAGACATCTATAGGAATGCAACAAACCTTGTGGTGTGGCTGGGGCCAAGAGGCGATGACGGAGCTGACAGAGCTCTGAACTTTTGCAATGGAGCTTTTCAGTGTTCTCGGGAAAATGAACTGGTTTCCAAGGCACAATCCATTGCTAATTATGAGAAGTGGCTAGAGGGCTTTGAGGCACCGCCGGGCTACGCCTTGCGAATGGCTTGCTTCGCATCGTTATTTGCAAGATCCTGGTTCAGGCGTGTATGGGTCGTCCAGGAATATTTGGGGGCGGCGCATAAGGGAAACAAAATCATGTTTTTTTGTGGAGAAAGTCGCACGCATGATGTATTACTTCGTCGCGTTGCTCGCGATATCTTTCGGCGCTTTGATTCAACTCATTGGAATGCCAATGCGAGGCTTGCTGATCATGCATTCAACAATGTCATGAACTCAGCTGCTTTGGGGGCCTCGTGTTTCAATTGTATGTTGAGGCACCGGGAAGAGTTTGGACCCTCCACCCCATATAAGACAGGCCGGCAATTCCTGGAGTTAGTTCTGTCCAGCAACAGCAGCGACGCCACGAACCCCCTAGATAGGATCTACGCACATCTAGGAGTGGCCACAGAGTTCTCAATCGCAAATTACGCGAAGCCATTCCGATCACCACTCGTCACCAAAGAGCAGCCCGAAATGATCACTATATCATCAGATATAGACCTTGACCGCGCTTCTTTACTCAGAGCATTGGGGAAATACGTATGCGATTTCGATTCTACAAAGCTGCTTGTCGATTACAACGCGTCTGTAGAAGATGTCTATTCGAGTTTTGTCCGCTATGTCATTTCCACAACAAGAAGTCTAAATATATTAAGTATTGCAGGAGGGCGCACAGAGAGTATTAAACGGACATGGACCCCAGATTTAATAACACTTTCGAAAGGGAGTATCAGAGGGATTTTATTTGACGAGCTGAGCGGGGTTGATAGGGTGCGATCCTACCGAGCCTCCGGCAGCATAAGGTCTATTGTCAATATTCAAGATACTCCCGAGGCGTTGTTAGTCAAGGGGTTTGGATGGGGGTGTGTATGGGGGGAGTTTGCGTCTCTAATTACTCCCAAGTTCGACAGTGCATTAATTCTCCAAGACAAACACTTTCTGAAGTGTCTCTTCGAATTGGTCGATAATCTAGGATTTTATTCAACAAAGGACTCCATTCGAAGAGCTTATTGGCGGATGTATACTCATGGTCTGGATGAAAAGAAGTATGACAAGAGGACGCTCTATCAGCTTTGGTGCTTCTGGCTCGAAAACTATAACGACAAAGGAGTTATGGATCCTGTTCTCATGTCTTTCTTTGATGAAATGGATAGCATTTCTGGCCAATCTCCTGAAGACCGACATGGTTTTGTCACGATGAATGGGGCAATAGGAGTAGCAACCAAGAAAATTGATAAAGGAGACTGGGTTGTTATTGTCCTCGGCTGCGATGTTCCTCTAGTACTGCGCAAAGTAAATGAGCATGTGGAACTTGTAGGAGATTGCTATATTGATGGCATTATGGAAGGAGAAGCCGTGAAGGAATGGGAAGACGGAAAGGGAAGACCGGCTAACCTGTCTCTATATCGAATACTCTGAAATTATTCTTGATGGCCTGTTTATACTATCTTTAATAGGAAATCTTAAGAACTAAGAGTTAGTTCTCGATTTACCGTGTGACGGTATGTAAGAGATACAGGCAAGGATACGACGAGTGTGGGATCTAGAATTAGCTCCAAAGAATCCTTGACTGACTTTTTCCAATTTTAGCTGGCGGCAGTCGTAGCCGAGGAGCCGAGACTGGTCGCCTTCGACTCACCCAAACCCGCTGGTAAAGCAGCTCTGTTCACCTTTCCGAACCGAGACAGATTTTCTTCATGTTAGGATTGGCGTGTGATAATGGTCTGTTGATTTTCCTTTCAGATTAATCAAGCAAGGACTTAGAGCCAGAGGGTTCGAACGTTGGAATAGACCTCCATTGCCATCGACCGAGGCAGTCGCAGCGATATTCAAAACCGTATTTGAATATATGTCGCCGATAAAAGCCGACTCCCGATGCCAATCCTCGCTCGATTTCTGGATGATACAAAGAGAATCGATCCAAAGATATCGGTATCCGAGACCTCTCGTCACTTCTACAGCATCTCGGAATGTTTTTGACAAGCTTTCAAAAGGAATTGACCTTTAAAATTCCGTGATATTACTGTCTAACAATGAGATGACAGGGTTCCGGCCCCAGCAATGGCTCAATGTCACGTATATAGTTCCCGGTTTGAGGTCGCTGGTATCTCGTACTCGAAGATGCGGATTTCCGTCAATATATCCAACATCAAGCAGCCTTGTTGGCAATTTCTTTTTGCTGCCAGCTGCTCTCATGGACAGATCTCGAGTCTGTTGACAGTAGTGATGGTTTTCAACGCAATTGGTGATCCAATCTCTGATCTGCCGTATAGAAGAGGCGCCAGGCGTGTGGGGAGGAGTAACTCGGCTTGCTTGCAGGTTTTCAATCTTTCTCGTTGGCTAATTAGCCATTAGTAATGCTAGCTAATCCTTCTGTATCTGGGAAATTTGGTCTCACCCAACTTACAATTCGTGAAATAAGTACATCTCTGTGCGCTCTATAAGCTGAAAGTTCAATCAAAAATTTGTCGCTGACAAAATTATGAGTAAAATATACAAACACAGCTTCGACACCCCGGAATTTGTTGGGAAACTGTGGATCATTGCGTTTGGCAGAATGTAACAGTATATTACATAAGTGGCAACCTTCTTCAGCAGACCGAATTACTGCGTCGGAGTTTGTTCGTAGGTGTTTTTTTTGTATATGGCGTAGTCCCGTTGGACAGGATATATTCAGATGTCTGGTTATCGAAAAGGGTTTCGCATATCTCACATAGATGGTCGAAAGTAATGGGCGCCTCCATTGTACTGGAGCTGGAATTCTTATGGCCGGACACGTCCAGTCCCAGTTCAAGTAAAGATCCACTTCCAGGGCACGTAAGCTGGAAAGGCGAGGCAGTGTTAATATAATGTAATGTTACGAAGTCAAGGCTGGTTAGGCAGCAGGGATAAAGTAAAGGTAGGATACTGAGTACGCCAGCCGATGGTATTTTGAAGCATGATCAAGTTGATCCGTAAGAATATTTCTCGTGTCTCAGCCCAGCTACGAAGGCGCGGTTTTAGAGTAATGAGCCATGGTCCGAGCTTCTCCCAACTACTTGATTTTTAGCAGGGGAAATCACGTACATAGCTCATTACTCAAAAGCCGCGCCTTCGTAAAGCATAAGTTTATAACCGCTCGCAAAGCGAAAAAGCTTCTGAGGCCCGGAAGCGTGCAGAATATATACTCGGAAATGGAAGTGAGGTTTTACCCTGAGCAACTCCAAGTCGGAGTTGCTCAACGTTTAGCGCTGGATAGAGCCGATCTCCATTACGATGGTGAAGCCGAGCATTCGAGAATTTGAGCAGGCACTCTGGATTATAGGAGCAGTGAAAATATCTGCATAGCCTCGTTGCTCCCTTTGTGATAATACATCCTCCACAAGTGCAGCCCTGACAACTGTCTTGATAGATACACAAGAAGATTTACTGGGCTGTGCTAGACGTAATCAAAATAGGCCTTACATGATAAGGCTGAAACAATAACCCCCTGATTCTATTCCCCTCAAGGGCCCTCAAGGGGCCGCTAACGTGTGCGCCAATCACAAGTGTCTGTTTAAAAGAGGGCGTGCATAAGGAAGAAATCATATTCATACCCGAAACCTTGAAGAGGGGACACGACATGTGCTAGAGACGTAAAATCACCTGACTTGATCAAACGAGTGCACTACGCTTCATGCGGCTAGCTCATTCATCCCCGAGTTTCGGGCTAGGAAGGGCGCCTCGCCCCCTACGATTGGTTTTGCATGGGCATATTAGCGGTGTGGCTCAACCTCGTGATTTTATTCAGCAGCATGTCACATCAAGGCTGCACGAAGCTTCGGGATTATCATTTTGCCATTCTCCCCACTTGTCCTTGATGCTAGCTGGAAATGATCACCACGTCTACGCTTGCGGAGAGCCATACACCTCTGAACGGAGCAAAAGAGATATGCCTATTGCAACCTGGTTCTGACGACTTTGAGCCTTCTCAAGTGGAGGTTTGTAGAATCTGCCGAAATCTGGACGAAAGTTCGCGTTTTCCCTTTCGAAAGGACGATATCAGGCCAGACGGACTGCGAGTTCTCCGTAGTCTAGATGATCTCAAAGCGTCCTGCAAGACGGACTGTCGCTTTTGCTCCATATTACTTTCCATCGTCGAGTATTTCTCGGATGACCTATCGGGTTCTACTTCCTTTGGTATTCGTTTGTGGGGTGGGCACACTGAGCTATCATTGTACAATCCCCGACTTGACATCGAGATATACTCCCCACGAGGTCAGTTGAGCCTCTGCTCATTCGGCAATTGGCGCCTGCTCGGTCACTCCGCTGATGCCGATTCAATTGCTAATGCTTTGCGATGAAAAGGAGCTTCTGTAGCGTGGCAACATCTTCCCATTCTTGGAGACATCGAACCATGCCCTGCCTCCGACAAGTCTTTCGCCTTCGTGGAAGATCTCTTGAACAACTGCAACGAGAATCATGTCCTCTGCAAAAGAGCATCTCCCTTCTTGCCAAAACGAGTCCTGGATGTTGACCACTCTCCTAGCGTCATCAAGCTCGTGGAGACCAAGCCAAACTCCACGGATCCATATGTCGCCCTAAGTTATTGCTGGGGCCCTAATCCGAACTTCACCACCACACTTTCTTCGCTTGATGAGAGAATGTCAGGCATCGAACTTTCATCCTTGCCAAAGGCGTTGAGAGACGCTGTAACATGGACTCGGAGATTAGGCATACGCTACATTTGGATCGATGCATTGTGTATCATCCAAGACTCCGCAACAGATTGGGAAGTCGAGTCGATGAAAATGGCAAGCATCTACGAACAAGCGTATGTCACAGTCTGTGCGGCATCATCACCTGCTTGCAGTGAACCATTTCTTTTTGAAAGAGAGAAATCTTGTCTCACTATCGAATGTTTGGATGATAGCGGTCAACCAACGATTGTAAATGCAAGGAAATTGCCAAGAACGGGACTGCATGATTGGTCAGGAAGTATTCCAGATGTTTGGGATATGCGTTCTTGGACTATGCAAGAGAAAATATTGTCTACGAGATTGGTTTCATACTCGGGAGAAGAGATTCAATGGATTTGCAAGACTGTGGATGCTTGTGAATGCAAAAGAGGCGTTCCGAGCAACTCGACTTACTTAAAATCCATATTCCAGCTGGACGGTCCTAGAGATGCTTACTTGTTCTGGCATGGACAAGCCGTTGAGTATACAAGGCGACAGTTGACCTGTGCCCCAGATAAACTACCAGCAATCTCAGGGATAGCAAGTGTCCTTCACCCAGTCACAGGCTCTAAATATCTTGCTGGCTTATGGGTGGACAATCTTGTGAATGACTTGTGCTGGGAGAGAGTCGATGTGGGAGAAGTGGAGAAGAGGAGACCGTCGTGGGTCATTCCATCATCGTATCGGGCTCCATCATTTTCCTGGGCTTCCGTGGATGGAGCAGTCTTCTACAACGAGGATTGCCTTTCCCAAGATTGGACAGGACATGCAGCTGTTCTCGATACTTCCATTAAGCTTTCTGGAAATAACAAATTTGGACAGGTGGAATATGCCAGCATCAGGATGCGGGGGCCATTTTCCTCAGCGACATTGAGCAGCAGGCACGATGTACCGGACAATTCATTCCCATATTATGATCTCTTTGATCCTGATGGCGAAAAGCACGAGTTCCTAGCAGATGTTCTACTTCAGCTGTCTACTTGCGAAGGTGGTGTGTCCTCGATCGGTCGAGCAACTTCGAAGCTTGATCACTTACTTGAGAAAGCACCAGTTCGGGTTCTAAGCCTCGGACATATTTGGTATGAAGACGAAAAAGAAACATGGTATGTGCAATACTGCCTAGTCGTTGGGCAGTCCTCGACCGAACCGACATCGTATGAAAGACTGGGCTTGATATCATTCTATCATGAGGATTACTGGGACTGGAAGGCGTATCTGGGGGAAGCTGGATATGAAGACATTAAGCTTGTTTGAATTCTTCAACTTTCCACTATAATTTTCGTCGCGGATGTTCTTTGCATCCAAGCTCCCTGAGGACGGAGAGATTCAGCTTCTTCAATCTCCCAGCCTCGTCCGGACTTTCGCCTGACCGGATAGGCTGGGATGAACATAATATCTTTGAGGTTGTAGAAAATTAAAAATTTAAAATGGGAAGTATCAGCAAGGCCGGCTGGGAGTTTGAAAGAGCAATAAAGATTAAGCAAAGAAACCAGAAGGCACCGACTGCGGTGCTATCAAATTGGACAGAAACATGGAGGGAGGTACAAAACGCCTACGTTAGGAAGTTTAGGAACCGGCTGGCGAGAGCGACGGGTAAAGTCGTCGCGTCAAGTTCAGTTTCAAGTCCAGACCAGAATCCAGAAGCATCGTTGTCTTTGGTGCTACTGTCCCCCAGTCTAACCAAGTCCACATACATGCTTTCAGGCATGGATTTCGTTGATGGATGGCAAGGAATGTTGCCGTGCAGCATGCAAGAGATCTGGGGGATATCGAGGGAAACGAGGTCATTGTGCACTGTAATACTTTCCGACCTGAGCTCCTTCTCCGACATCTCAATTACTGTCTCCCAGTACCGTTAACCTCTGGCTACATTGAAGGAAAGGTTTCAAGATATAAACAATGTTGGAGATGGAAAGTCTCGCGAGTACGAGAAAACGAGCCCCTGAAAACCTGTACCCGGATCGCTAAAACTCGCTTGGATTCTATCATGGACACCTGACTTCTTCTTCTTTGTGGGCTCAAAGAGCGGAATTTGCTACTGAATATACGAGGTAATTACCGTATAAGAGAAAAAAGGAGGAAGGGGAACGAAATATCGTAAGACGGAGGAAGGAAAAAGCGGTACTAGGAACAATTTAAAAATTGCAGAGTATGTTTTCTGCTATCGCTAAAACCTGCGAAAACACCGCGAATGTTTTTGATAAGCTTTGGACATCTCAAGGATAAAACGAAGGATTGAAAGATAGCCAAAAATGATCCTCTCGCCCCTAGTATTCTCGTGACGCAGTACGCCCCTGAAGATGAACCGGATCCAAGCACTTCTCCAAATAACACCATCGCTACCCCGGCTTAGCCAAACCCTCCACAACTGCCAAAGACGAGAGGCCTTAGCAAATCTGGTGATACTTGAGGAGTTTCGCTGCGGATTCATGCCCACTACTGGTAGCAAGGACCATCGCAGACTTGAGTTGAGCACGTCCAAACTCGGAGGTAATGTCTGCCCCTGCATTCAAGAGCAGTTTCAGCATGTCTACTCGACCAAAATGTGCTGCAGTCTCTAAAGCAGTGTAGCCACGACGCTCGGAGGCAGGTGCATTCACATTCGCCCCATTCTTAAGAAGAACATCTGCTATATGCAAATAACCACCTCTGGCAGCGGCTTGGATTGCAGTGAGCCCCCAATCATTACAGGCTGGTGCATTGGCATCCGCTCCTCTCGCAAGCAGAAGCTGCACCATGTAATAATGCCCAACTTCTGCGGCGGCTTGGAGGGCAGTTCGTCCATATATGTCGGCTGCGGGCGAATTTATATCCGCCCCATATTCTAGCAAGAGACAGACAATTTTATCATCTCCTTTCTCTGATGCTGTTTGCAACGAGGTCTTTCCAAAGAGAGCCGCAGGCATATCATTTGCGTCGGCGCCTGCTGTCAACAACATTCGGACAAGCCCAATGTCCCGTCTTAAAACGGCTGCTTGTAGCGCTGTGACTCCACCACTCTGTCCTGCAGGACTGTTCACTCTGGCACCCCAATTGAGCAGGAGTTGAACGGTTTCAGAGCTTCCTGATTGTACAGCGGCTTGCAAAGCTGTCCTGCCCTCGTACTGTGCAGCGGGTACATTCAAATCAGCGCCTACTTCGAGAAGATACCTCACGATATTGATATTCCCAGTAATAGCCGCAGCCTGCAGAACATTCAGATCTCCGATAAGACCTGCATTACGACGTCTTCTCCCCCGCTGATCACAGTTTGCGCCTCCGTCAAGTAGAATCTTGATCAAGTCCAGGTCACCGACGTAGGCTGCTACTACCAAAGGGAGAATCGCGGACTTTGGCGCGGGGTTGGCACCTGATTGTAATAGAAATGAAACGAGACTGTGATCCCTCACACTAACTGCCACGCTTAACGCACTTTCACCACATTCATTCACAGCATTGATGTCTGCACCGGCTTCCAACAACATCAAAATGAGCCGTAAATTTTGATTTCGCACCGCGGAGACGAGAGAATTGCCGAGCCTTGGATGTGCTGAGAGAACGAGTTGCACTATTGCCATGTCATCGAGCCTCGTCGCTGCTTCCAGGGCGGTCTCTGACCCTCTCTCGTCATTTATGTCAGCCCCACATCTTAGCAAAAGCTCAACAAGCTCATAATTTTTGGATAAGACGGCCGCAGCAAGGACTGTCATTCCCATCCCCATGTGTTTGCCATAATCCAAGTTGACCTTCCCTGGAACTGCGTTGAGGTTGGCACCGGCATCCATCAATATTTGACAAAGTTTAGTGTTTCCATTTGCTGCAGCCCATTGTAGTGCAGTTCGGCGGTCGTGCTCGCGTACCAGATTTTCAACAAGCCTGTATCCATCTTTCCATCTTGGGGCAGGCGCATTTGCATCTGCCCCTTGTTGCAGTAGGTGTTGAACAGTTTCGTGATCGTCGACCATGGCAGCCGATTGCAACGGTGTGTTGACGGAAGGCTCAGTACCATTAACGTTTGCACCACGCTGCAGAAGCATCTCAAACATGGCGGTATCCCGAACGCGAATTGCGCATTCGAGGGCACATCCGCAAGTCCTGGACTGTACATTGATGTCTGCTCCGTGGTCTAGCAGTGTCTTTGCAATTTCGATATTTCCTTTTGAAGCAGCATTCTGAAGAGCTGCTGCTCCCCATAGATCAAGCTTGTCTAACACAGCGCCCCTCGAAATGAGGATTTGTGCAAGTTCCATATTCCCGTTCCGCGCAGCGATTTGAAGTGGCGTTCGTGAACCATAATCTGACATCCCCCCTCCGGTCTGGTCCACGTCTATATCAAACTCTAGAAACAACTTGACAAGATCGAGATTATTCTTTCCTGCCGCAAGTTGCAGTGCTGTACAGCCGAAGCCGGAAGGTGATGAGGAGACGCGGATTACAATACCCGGGTTCATGCCTGAGTCGAGAAATACCCTTACCATTCTTTGATCTTCAGCTTGAAGGGCACTGGCAAATATACCTTCTGCAAAAGCCTCAATCGTGGGCATCTTGTGCGAGAGTATAGCTGCCAGCAGCAGATGATTATCACCCATCTGAAACCATTTGAGCAATTCGTCACAGATGAGATCGCCGTTATCCAAAAGATTGTTGGACAATAAATAAACGGTAACCTTTAAAATCTCCAATGTAGCAGCAGTGAAATCGTGTCCCACAATGTGGCGGAGGACAGGTAAGATATCGTCATCCCGTTGCACTGGTAAGGTGGCAGAAAGATGGTGAAAAATGTTTTCCATCGCTAGTTGTCCGAGATTTGGTTCAGTACAAATGGCAGGTACGATGGCCTGGAGGATCTGAGGTGGCATGTCTATCAACATGTTGAGGTTTGCTAATTACAAGCATCAGCCTTGTTTAACGTATCAACATGTGCATTGCATACTTATTGGAGCAAGCTGTCTCAGAAAGTAAATGAATGGTAGGTCTCGCGTTCTCACGCTAAGCATATAACCATCAGACGTTGGTGTAATGACGGTCATTCCTGGTGGAGTTTTGCATTCTTCGGCTGTATTGGTCAGGCAAGCCATTTTGCTGCGAGAGAGCGAAAGAACTCACGTGCATAAGGCGCTGCGTAGGAGACGTAGCACCCAGCAGTGGCTTGCTCTATGTCGAGCTTCGAAAGCAAAACGCCCTTGATGTAAACATGGCTGTTCTTGTTTCTTCGCTGGCGTTGTTCCAGCTTGATCTTCAGAGATATCATGCTTGTCTTGTCTCTGTTCTTACGGATACCCCACGCCTTCAGCTGT
This sequence comes from Phialocephala subalpina, assembly GCA_900073065.1. Classification (NCBI taxonomy): domain Eukaryota; kingdom Fungi; phylum Ascomycota; class Leotiomycetes; order Helotiales; family Mollisiaceae; genus Phialocephala; species Phialocephala subalpina. The sequence continues at coordinate 406,144 of FJOG01000036.1, forward strand.
CTCTCGTATCCAGATTTACTAAAGGAGTGTTAGACTTCGAAGTGGATGTTCACAATCGGGGTAGCTTTCTCTTACCTGGCAGAGAAACCTTCGCACTTCATGATTGCCATCACACGATCCAAGGTGTTATTTCGGTCGCTGAACAGCTCCGTTATTCTCTCCTTGCGAGATTCCCATTCTGACGCCATATTGAGCAAGGCTGTGATGGGAAGGGCATGAGGTAGCTGGATTTCGAGATATCAACTATCGGTTCGAATCAAGGTGACTGGGGATGCACCGCGGGGCTTCCTAACAGGAGTTTCAGCGAAGTGACTGATGGATGTCGTGAGGATGGATGTTGTGAGGGAAGGAAGTTCAAGCCTGGAAGACTCGACACAACGCCCATGCAGGCTCGCTTGGCGAGTGACATCCTAATTGGCTGCACCACCAACCGTCATGGTATGAGACTCTCCTTCTTGATTCGTCAATAACAAAACCGTCAGGATAAGCTGGGATCTACCATGCATGCATGCCAACCCGCATGCACCAAGTTGCTATTGGACGAGGACGAAACCGTCAAGTCGAAAGTAGGACATGGCTAGCCTTGCTGCAGCATCGTGTGAAGATTGTCACTCTCATGGAGGGATGACTACACTCGTACGGAATTTTGGAGCACTTGAGCCCCAAGGTCCAACTTCTGACTGGCGCATTTCAAAACCTTCAGATCTCATTTCAGATTTCGCTCTCATTCGAGCTTCACAAAACCGTCATCGGGTTTGTAATGGGCAACAATGGATTCTCCGCCTCAGAAGCGTTCTCGACGGGGTGCACAACATGATCGCAAGACTTATAAAGACTATACCATGCTTCTCCTTGAATGCGTTTCGTTCTCTTCTCCAGAGTATCACAAAAACGTCTACCTTCCTGCATATATTTCGTTACTCTTGAGACATCAAGACTAAGAGTACACCTGCCTTTCTTCTGTCAGCGATCACAGCGCCCATCCCTTCCATACACTTCTCTGCAACTTCATCTTCGCCATGGCACCAGAAAGAAAGCACCGAAGATCTGGCAGAAAACACACGTCGGTCCAAAAAGGCGGATGCCAAGGAGTTGTCAACGGTGTTAGTGTCGACAGCGCCAATGTGGATGGTACCAATGCCGCAGGTGACCATACCTCTGCCACCTCTAGCAGAAATGCCGCCCTTCAACAGCCGTCTCAAACATACCCCGCCGAGTTAACTCAACACACCACCATTTCAAACACCATCCTCCAAGCCTCCACCTATGCAACCTTACAAAGCATCCCTCGGCCATGGGCTCAAGATGCTGTCAGTTCTAGCACCCTAGCTGCCATTGGATTCCATGAGCAGCTATACCCCGTCGATGAGGTTGCACCAATTGGAACATGGCAACATAAAAGCATCGACCACCAGTCCTGGCATACCAGTCAAGGTCCATGGGCACAAGATGCTTCGAACTTCAGCACTGCTGCAGATGCGAATGGAATCACGCCAATGCTACGATGGCAGCAAGAGAACGTCAACAGTCAACCTTGGCATGCCATGCAGGGTGTATACAATCACAATCATAATGAGGAAGACGTGTCAAACAGCCAGCGAGAGTATGTAACAAATAATGATGGACAGGATATCAATGGCTTGCAGGAACAGGATGACGACATGAACAGCATGGCTTGTAATGCTTCTGATGCTTGCGGTGCTTGGTCTGAGACTACCTTTTGAAGGAGATTATATAATCATGTTGGAGTCGCTGCAAATACATGAAGGAGGAAGGATTTTTTTTGTTATGGTTAGGCTTCAGTGCGCTATCTCTCGCTAGTATGTAGGTATACTTTAATACCATCGAAGGAACTACCCCTTTAATTCAAAGCTGTGACGAATCAAATGATCTATAATGAATGCCTCCTCTTATCAAACAACCCCCATCGCCCCAGCACCGTGAATTCACGACACAACAATCTTGGCACCGCCCCAAGGAGGGTTTATAGGCACAAACTGAGAGCCTCCACGGCCTCCACTGCCTCCAAGGCCTCCATCCAGGCGCAAAATGACTATGGGAACATCATTTTGCTCTTGATGATATATCTGATGGGGAAACAAGCGAAGATTCCTCCCAAGTGAAGTATACCCAGATCTACTTGCTTGAAGCCTTGGCCAACGGCGTTGCCTCTTCTGCGGCTGGTTCTTCTCCCTCTAAAACAATCTCCTTGCCATTGGTCCCTTCAGTCACCCAACGACTAGCAACACATGCCAGTACACCAAGACAGGCAAGACACCAGAACCCTAATCCGACCACCCCGATGTCTAAACCTTTGCCGAAGATTGCAAACGCGATTATTGGGAAGACTGATCTGCTCAGGTTCCCGATTACCGTTCCAGCCGTATGGATGGTGCCTCGAACAGAAGGATGAGGAGTACAATCATTGATAAGCAAAGTCGTTGCTGGCGTGACGCCGGTCCTCCCAATGATGAAGAGCAGGAGAACAAAGCCCACTGCAAGCCAGACCAAGACAGTCTTTCCGCTCTGAAAGTTTGCTGATCCCACGAGGGCCGGATATGGAGCCAATGCGTAGGCGAGTGGAAACACATATAATGCTGATCTCCATATGTTCACAGTTCCAAACTTATCGTTCAATCTGGGATAGATGACGAGCTGTAAAGTGACGCCTATTGCCCCCAGGGTGGACATTGCGAATCCAACGTCACGCGGCTGCATGCCTAGACCACCGCTGAAGATGAAAGGTGGGTGTTGGTGCTTCGAGTCTTCCACGGGTGTGCTTAGGAATATTGCCCAGAGATTCGTAAAGGTTGCGATATGGCCGGCGATGATGAAGTGAGCAAGCATTGTGCAGCAAACATTCCAGGTCCAGATGCGGGAGAATGGAAGTTTCGCCTTCTTCTTGGGTGGTAATTGGGTTTCAATGTGCTGGGAAAGTGGTGACAGCTTGACGGGAGAATCAGGCTCATCCGAGTCAAGAGCAGCATAGTTGTGATCCATGGACGTGTCTCTCTTGGAGAGCTTGGTCCAAAGTCGTCTAGCCAGACTTCCCTCTGTATGTTTGAGACTTTCATGGGTTTCTTTCAAGCCAAAGAACACCCCGATGAATGCAATGGTATATATAGCAGCTGCGAAGATATTGGGGAGCGCGTAAGGGTATGCTTTGAAGGTTCGAGCCCCGTCTTGTGAGCTAAGCAGTCCACCAACGAGAGGACCTAGAAGCATTCCGGCATTCGCGAATAGTGGTAGGAGGAGGAGAGCTCGTGTTCGGAAGCTACATCTTGTCAACAAACTTCACGATCTGGGTCGTAAGACTCACCGTTTCTCTGGATTTAACTCCGCCACAACACATCTGACAATGCCAACGTTGCTGCTCATAGCACCACCGAACACCTGCCACGCCACTGCTGATACAAAGGTCTTCGAGAATCCGTATCCAATGCATGCCAAACCTGTTCGACATCAGCAAAAGAATTGGGAGCTGTTGAAGAGAATTACCCGAACTCAACAGTCCAATCATCAACACAGTCTTCCTTCCACCCCATTCTGAATCTGCGAGTCGGCCCCAAAGCATGCCGGTGCATACCTGAGCAGCTGTCTTCGACCCCACAATTATCCCAGCCTGGGTCGAGATCATGGATTCCGAGGCAGATGGATTGAAATATTTGAGTTGGTAGAACATATAGGTCTGCGAGGTCAGAACCATCTTTGCTCATTCTTGGTGACCTACCTGGATGGAAGATGCAGCGAGAGGATCTGCTAGTCGCGCAATACATAAAAGGGCAAGCTGCTTCTTGTTTGGCAGACTCGCATAGGAGACTTTCTCCTTTGCTCTTGCCTGTGCCTCAACATCGCCGTTTACGATTAACGGCTCTTGCTGATGAGCGATCGATTCTGATACTGCAGCTTGGGGATCGGAAGACATGATGAGATTGCAATAACATGGAGGCAGCACAGCCTTCTTGGGAGAGGGAGATAGATTATTATGTAGACCACTTCCATTCAATGCCGCATTTCCATGATGACGAATCCTCAAATTCTACCCCGCTTGGAGTGCAGACCAATTCAATGTGCATAGAATGAAGTCGACGTGGTAGTGGTATCTTCACATGTATGAGGATGTCTCTACCCACGTGTGATTGATTAGATCTTGATGATCTGCAATCACGAAACCAGAAATTGATGCTAACCAAAACTTTCTTGATTGGAGACTTCGCTTGTAGGGTGCATCGCAATCTTTTCTTGCTTGGGGACCTTGGAATACCGCGACTGTAGTATAAGAAGAGGATATCGAGGAATAGGAGTGATGTATGAACGTGGTACTCGAAAGACCAACCTTATCGCCGGCTAAGGCCGAGTGGCCGCAGCAAACGCCTTCGCCGCACCATCCTTTTCGACCCCACTGTCGCGAATCTACTTCGTCGCAATAATTTAGAAGACGACCCCATCTCTTCTGCTCTCCTCAAAGACCCTCACTCAGTCCTATCCACTCAACACGTCAACTATGCGACAATTGTTGTCTTATCCACAATGTCTTATGCCAACCCAGCCCATAAAACACCGACATTCCGGAAGAGGTGGCATAACGTCCATCCCTATGTGCCGGAACGACTTCATAGTTTAGTGGTCTCAAATCTCTACCATATAAATATTGTGGAGGGGTAAACCTCTTGGAGTCAATTCTAGTGTCTGCGAACCACATAGAAAGCTGCCTAAAGAACTAAGAATACAAGATGCCAGATCTCTTAATATATCTTCACCAAACCACGTGATACACCGCCCTACCATTCTGCCCTGCCACAATATATAAAGTTATAATTAGATTGCTATTATTCTTTAGCTATTTCTTTATAAGGGTTCGGTTTATAATAAGAAAATATTATAATTATAATCATATTATTATTAATAAGATTATTAATAATATTAAAAAAATTTTCGATTATTCCTTTTTATTTTATAATAATAATTGGTTTATCTCCAAATTTCGAGATTATAATACGAAGCTCCTATTAAAAAAAAAAATATAATTCCAAATTTTAAAGATATAAAATATAAAATAATTTTTATATTAAATTTATCCAGATAAAATAAAAGGAAAGTATATAATACGCGAAGCATCTTAATAAGCGAAGGAAGTGCTTATATAATATCATATTTACAGTTAAAGTTACGCTAACTTAATCGTATTATATTACATATTATACGAAACTCACGTGAACTGTAGCGTTCTTCCAGAAGGTTCCAAAAACAGACACGTACGTGTCTGCTTTTGCACGGAGCTGCCACTCAAATCGTCCCAATACTATCCCCATGAAAGGAACGGAGGAAAGCAATGAGCGATGGCGCCGTGAAGCCCTTGCAGAGGCTTTTCCGCCGGGAGCATAACGACTATCGAGTATCCACAAACAGGTTTCCGGGGCATGCTGACCAATTTTTACCTATACCACTGAATCATATAACTATAGCCGTTTCCCAGCCTCCTTAAAATATCACTCACTTTTGCGTTTATGCAGCTGCGTGCCTGCTGTACATGCTGATGTATGTTCTTCCTCACTACAAGATGCATAGAAAGACGATGCATGGCTCGCTCGAAATAGCCAGATAGATAGCCGCCATGATCTTCTGAAGTGTCTGGCCGCGATTGGCTGGTCTCGCGCGGTCGTTATGATGATGTACGACGACACCATGCCATAAGGCTATCGTCCAGCTAAGCCGTAGATCTCGCTTTACTCCCATCTCAACAAATCTATACATACTACGAGAATCATTCACTGACATTCTTTCCTTCAGATATCCTCTCGGGTCCTGTCTAAATAATGCGCTTACTACAATACAACGACGATGGAGAGTTCAGCCTGACGGAGTTCTTCGACAATATTCCCCCATATGCTATACTCTCGCACAGATGGGGACCCGAGGAGGTCACCTTCAAGGATATGATAGAGAGAACTGGAACAAGCAAGGCTGGCTTTGACAAGATCCAGTTCTGCGGAGAACAAGCCAGACGCGATGGCTTACATTACTTCTGGGTGGACACATGCTGTATCGATAAATCGAGCAGTGCCGAGCTCACAGAGGCTATAAACTCTATGTTTCGCTGGTACTGTGATGCGGCGAAATGCTACGTCTTTTTATCGGACGTTTCGAGACCGACTGTCGATGGTGGGAACCGATCCCATCAATATCCCTGGGAACCGGCAATCCGACGAAGCAAGTGGTTTACACGAGGCTGGACTCTTCAAGAGTTAATTGCTCCGAAATCAGTTGAATTCTTTTCTAAGGACCGGGAGTTTATAGGAGACAAGGAATAGCTAGAGCGACATATCTGCGAGGTAACCGGAATTCCTAGAAAAGCACTTCGAGGAAGCCCTCTAGCCGATTTCAGTGTGGCCGAACGAATGTCATGGATAGAAGCTCGTCAGACAACTCGCAAAGAAGACATGGCATACTCATTACTAGGCATTTTCGACGTCTCTATGCCGCTAATCTATGGCGAAGGTAGAGAAAAGGCGTTCAAGCGGGTGCAGGAGGAGATCAACAAACATTCAAAGGGTTTCGATCAAGAACTGCAAGGAGCCCAACACATTATCGTCTGCTATAAGTGTCCGTACTTCTTTAGTGTCTGAACAGAGAACTATAAGGTTGGTATGACTAATCTTGTCAGGCGTTAGGCGGCGAAGATGGACATTATGCCAACGATCCCCACTGTTTCAAATGTAAGTTTTCTGGTGCTTGCAAAACTCAATCTTTACTGACAGCTGCAGGTGGAGAATATGGCCATTATGCCAATGATCCCCATTGTTACAAATGTAAGTTTCCGGGGGCTTGCATGCACTCGGCCTTGACTGACACTTATAGGCGGAGAATATGGCCATTATGCCAATGACCCCCATTGTTATAAATGTAAGTCAATTGTGATTTCTAGTGAATTGACACTTATTAATGTCACTGGAACTGCCAGGCGACCGCTGGGGTCATTTCGCATATGCCTGTCAGATATGAGATTTCTTCGGAGTTATTCAACGGTCATTGGTCGGACGTCAGCAGTTTTTCTTTATTAGCTTTGGAACTTTGTTTAAGTTTAAATTACATCGTAATTACCCAAGTATTATGGCAGGTGTAAGAACTAACTTACGAGAACGCAACTCGAACCTCGAAGCACGATCAATTACGCCATGTCTTCTTATTTTTATCAGGCTCCCTTCTAGGTTGTTCGCTCTCTAACTGCATTGGCAGAAATTCTGTACTCACTTTACAATAAAGTAATAGTCCTAAGGTCGTTTCCGTCCGTCGGCCAGGCTTCCCCATCCATAATTCCATGAACGTAGCCATGTCCAACAAGACGGAACTGACTGCCGATAGGCGATAATACAAGTGGCATTTTCAGACCCGCCACAACAGCTACTACGTCGCCTAGAGAGACCTTGCCCTGAGCTGTTCCCATCCGAGCGTCCTTTGTCAAAAACAGCCTCTTGCCTCGTGAGGCAATCCATGCATGGTGATGAAATTTTCTCAGTCTAAAATCACTCCCCTCTCCGCCAGGATGGAGAGTCCTCGTGCACCAGATTCTATTCATTATGTCCTTATGTTCCTGAGTTTCCTCCTTTAGAACTGTTTGTTTGTTTCCAAAAGTGCGTCATACCACCTCTTAAATGCCAGTTTATCCTCATAGATTTTCTTGGGGTCAAGATTTGAACAACGTGTTTTCGCTTCCACGTCAAAATCCGGCGAGTCTTGCAGAATGGTGAAGTAGAAGTCATCAACAGCCTCTGGTTTAATGAGACTCTCATGGACGCATTGTGCCCACTCACGAAATACCTGGTACCCCTGCCATCTATCCTCAGCTGATTTGGGGTATAAATGTATTTCTGGCTCGAGACAAGTAAGGAATGGTAACTCATCAAAGAATGGCACAAGCCCGCCAGTCCAAGAGACAATATCGATAATCGTACCACGTAGTGTAAGCGCTCTGAGATTGCTATCGATGTTGAACAGGGGGGAGGAATGTAGAGATCAAGAAATAAGCAGATTCCATAGAGACCAAATACACTGTCCTTAGGTTCGCTTGATTCCCTGTTCCGAGCATTGACGAAAATATCTAATAGTTGTGGTCTGCTGCTGTCGCTAGGGTTGAAGTGCAGGAATTGCAGCGATGAATCTAGGAACCACGATGAACGCCAGCGCTGTACTTGTGATTGTACCTTTATGAAGGTGCCCAGAGCGTCGTATAGAACAGTGTAATGGTCAAATGTATATTTGTGCATAACGTCCATAGCACGCGTGATCGTCTTCCACTCCATAGTTTCGTCTCCGTAATAGATAAATGCAGAGCTTGGATTTAATGCGATTTCCTGCAGTGTCCAGACCCGTGTGAACCACGGGTGACAGAAGAATCTCTCCATCAGACTCCACCTACAACCGGAGGAGACCAGCTTTTGTGGCTTTGAGTCTTCCACTATTTAGCTTTCTTTACATCAATAAGACAGCTGGGCTTACCTTCGCGGATGTTATCGAAAACTCTCTGTAATTGGCATCCGCTATCTGTATCTGTCGGATTATGCATTGCAAGTTCCCGGATATACTTTAGCGTGAGCAAGCCATCTCTCGTAACATGATCCCCAAGCCAGACAAGCACTCTTTGGGCGAGAGAGTATACAAATCCCATATTGGCAATCTGGCGTTCTTTGTCTTTTATAGAGGATTGATCAATGCAGATGGCATCTATCCATATGTACCGAACCTCGTTGGGAAGTCGCACTCTGCGGAGTGCCGCGCTGGTATTGGCTGTAAGATTCAATCTTGAGAGGATGTTATCTTTGCAACGGAAGATAATGAAATGGTTTGGGGAAGGGCTTTGCCCTTCCCATGTGTACGAAATCGCCTCATATCTCAACAACGGACCCTTTGCCGTGTCCAGGTTGGCGACGAAAATTTCACCCTGAAGCTCCGCTTCAGGATCCGTTGTTGGCTTCAGCCTGATTATTCTTGTCAGGAGACCGTTCATTGGTAGAGGATCGTATTTATACGCTGATTTCATCTTCATAAAGATACAGAGACAAGCAACTTTGTAGGAAACCTCTCAAGAACCACAGTAAAACATGCGATGCTTGACTATGGGGTGGTGATGTAGTCGATTTTCGTTGCTGATTTTCGTGCCTGGACCAACTACGCCAGGCATTGAAGTCATTACTAAGCTGGATGTGGCGCACTTGGTGCACCAGTACCTCCAGCCACTGTTGGCCTTTATGCCTAAGGCTTTAAAGCTGAAATTACGGCGTAAATATTGCGGGGTTGTGTTGCACTAACCAAAATCGTCACTCGCTTTAATCCGAGGTATAGATCCGCGTGGCGATCATGCATGAATTTGCGTGCTATAATAGCCATAAGGCTGATGATGATTTCCTGTATAAGTGTTAGGCCTTAGAGCTCGGATAAGACTCTTTTATAAGTATTGGGATAGTATAAACTTAGTGGTAAAGCTGTGATAAAGAAAGTCTACTACGTTATAAAAGGAAACTCTTTGCAAATTAGTCGTGAGGGCGACGATACGAAACGTGATTTTCTAGTTAGAAGGGTTTAAAGTGTTTAGGAGTAGCCACGGAATATAATTTATAAGAAAATATAAGAGATATTAAGGTGTGTACTGTACAGATTTTAAGATGCTTGAAATTAAAGTACTTCTCATTTTTTCCGGCACGTAGGGTTTTCCGCTACGTAGGGATAAACGTTAGCAATGTGAATCCAGAACTCTCGCAGCCTTCTAGAACAGCGCTGTACATATAAATGTACGTGAATGCCAACAAGCAAGCGCAAGCCTCCTTCCACTTCCCAAGACAGCTAGTTTACTAACACGAAAAACCATGGCTAAAGAGACACCGCATCAGATCTTCCTGGTGCCTGAAATTTTAGAAGCTATATTTCTGCAATTGCCAATTCAAGACCTGCTTGTAAATGCACAACGAGTAAGCCATGCTTGGAAGACCAACATAGATTCATCTGTAGTGTTGCAGCAAGCTCTCTTCTTCCAACCC
>FJOG01000036.1:416244-428112 GCA_900073065.1 Phialocephala subalpina
TCACCCACCCCTTCCTCTCCACAACACCCATCCTTCAACCCTCTCCTACAGAAAGCCTTCCCCCCTTGGTTCAAAACAACGCATGACACTTATAGGGGAGCGAGAGTCGTCGCTTCCCTCCCCTGGGCCTCCTCTCCAGAAGCACAAGTGGCTTTTATGCGCGCAGACGCCTGCTGGAGGAAGATGCTACCTTGTCAGCCTGCAAGGAGAGTGTTTGAGGTAGTGGGGAAGAAGAATATTCAGAAAGGGATTTTTGAGTCGAACGGGAGGGTGAGGTTTGAGGGTGGTGTTAGGATGTGAGCTCGAATCGAACCGTCAATGTCTCCGTTCGCCCAACTTTGTCATCCATCATGCAATCATCACCCTGCCCTGCAGTGGCCGTGGCCGTGGCCGTCGCTACTGCCGTCCGCCTCACTTTCTCAGTAAGGCCTGGCCAACGAACCAAGGGCCACGTGGGCACCACGAAAACTCAGCTGTAGCCTGTTGGCAGTCTCCGTTTGGAACGGGCCAATGAGAAAGGACAACGCAGTTGGAGAGTACATCGTGTGATTACCTCCGCACGATATTTTCAGACGTCCGAACCCTACTTGATCACAAATGACAGACTTGCGGGTGGAGAACCACTCCTCGCTGTTGTTCCCCGCTTCGGCATTAAGTGGTTGGTGTGGGGGGCTGGATTGTGATGGAGTATAAAGGTATGCAGGAGCCAGGCACACATTCAGTTCTTTTCCTGTTGAAATAGCGTGTGTGAGTTGGATTCATACAAGGGGAGGTATAGAGATGTCTTCAAGGTATGCCCTGGGGTCGGTTGACGGTGAGATGGTAGATCAGGTATGTGTTGGAGCTGGAAGGCAACACCGATGACACGGTCGCCTTTGGGTTGATGTTGAATTTGGGTGCAGGAGTTACAACGGGACGAGGCGAGGGATGTCGCGATGGGGAGGCAGGATGAGTTCATTGAACAGGGTTTCGGAACGGGACCCGGTGGTTGGGGATGGTGAGTTTTTGATCCGATAAAGGGAGGTTGGTTGTAGGACTTATGTTTTGGAGGGAATTAAGGGACCCTTATTTTTTGGTCGCGATATGTGTTGGAGCTGGAAGGCAACACCGATGACACGGTCGCCTTTGGGTTGATGTTGAATTTGGGTGCAGGAGTTACAACGGGACGAGGCGAGGGATGTCGCGATGGGGAGGCAGGATGAGTTCATTGAACAGGGTTTCGGAACGGGACCCGGTGGTTGGGGATGGTGAGTTTTTGATCCGATAAAGGGAGGTTGGTTGTAGGACTTATGTTTTGGAGGGAATTAAGGGACCCTTATTTTTTGGTCGCGAACCCGATGGAGCTTTCGCAAATGAGTTGAATGATGGGGACTGGAGCATGGGGCCTTTGTCTACTGGACCGTTTCCAATGGACCAATTCAGGCAGGTCAATCCGGGCCTCAACACTCAGGCAATGCAAACCCAGAGGGTTGGAAACAATATTTGCCCCCCCATGATACAACCACAGATGCTGCCCGATACCTTCCCTTGCACAGGTTGCTCGGGTATCTTCAAATTTCCCCACGAGCTCAAGCATCATTTTCGGAGGGTCCACAGCCCCAACCCATACTACTGCAAGTCGCCTGAGTGCGGTGACCACAAAGGGTTCAAACGTTACGATGGTTTGGTGGGCCATAATAAGAAGAAGCATAGATGCTAAGATGCGAGCTTGAGCACGGAGTTCTAAGCGGCAGCCGGCAGAGCGGATAGGGGATAAAAGGAGGATGATGTTGTGACGGGAGCGGGAATGTTAACGGGCTTCTTGAGCAACATTCTTTGATTTTTAGCACTGCTTTTGGAATCGAGGGTGATTTACTGAGGGAGGTAGATAATAGTTGGTTGAATGCAATTTTCTTCTACAGTTGTAATAATTTTCATATCGACCTCTGCTAAGATCCTGAAAGCGTCTATAGCTGAGCCGCACAATTCGTAAGTAAGTCAAAGGATTGCCTATAGATGCCAACCTTTTCTGCCATCGAGCCTTCCGTCTTCCTAACTAAGATTAAGATAAGGTGCTGAAGCTAGTATTTGATTGGTTGGGGGATTCAATAACGCAAGAAAGGGGTTCTCACAAATATCGATAAAAGCATCTGCTTAACTAGCAAGGCCCTATCCCCGAAGTGGTTGCACTAAAGTCGAAGAGGCAGCAAAACTTAGTTTACGGAGAGAAGAAATCCAAAATCGTGGAAGATACTGAAAGAGACTTGGAGGATAAGAGCAGTTGGTGCTGGTGCTGTGACACGTGAAGAGATTCGCACCAAGCACGTCGATGGCAACCTAGCGCATGTCTCCAATCACATTTACGAGCGATGGACCAACGGGGCCAAGTAATGATGAGAAGAGTACGGACGCTGTTGGTTCATGACTCAACCTTTTGCTCCCTGAGCTCAGAGTCAGTTTCTGCACCGGACCGGGTGAGATTTTCAAGAAGCAAGCCTACTCTATAAAGATCCCGGTGTGAAGAAATATGTTTCTCGGACCGGCTCCCAGCGTGCGGATTAATCATACGGGAAATGTAAATATCCCGTACTCTCAAGGACTTTGGAAGGAAAGTAGAGTTAAATTCGACCAAATTTCGAGAATTAATTCAGGAGAAGCTGCTCTTGGCTGTCCTTGAGCCCTTGGATGCCATATTCCCAAGTTTGATGATTTTTTTGTCTTCTCGGTGCTTCGGTCTATCGCTTTTTCTGAACATCGACTGGATGAGGTAAGATTACATTCAAGGGTTCCAGGCTCGTGGTGGACGAGGAATTTAATTGAGAAGGCAGCAGGTTTTGTTTAATACCCACGACTAAAGGAGAATAGAAAGCAGAAATTCGGCAACAACATTGAGCTGTTCTCACCTGGTACTGGAGAGGCATATGCTGTTTGAAGGGTGTTCATTCATTTTGCTGAGGGAAGAAGGGGGGATTTGGGGATTTGGCGAGTACGACAGTACGAGACGCGAGCCCCTGAGAACGTGCCTCTGAATGCTCGCCAAAATTGAAGGCATGTTTGCTGAAACTCGACTGGAGCACGTCGTAGATGGTCAAGCTGTTCTCCAAAGTTGGTCTTGTAGTTGCGACGTCATTAATATTCATTGGAGTCTTGTGGTTTCGCGATGTCTTGGTTTGGTGGCTGGAATGAGTCCCTCAACACTACATGAGCTGGAAAGTTTTCACACAGACTTGTTCAAGACAGAGAAACTTCTGTCAAAGATATCAAATAGGTCTCTGGAAAACTAAGCGTGGCTTTTTTGTTTTGTGAAAGAAATCAAGGTGTCTCTCCAAGTTCGTGGGCTAAATCGCCAAACTAACCTCGAGCCGATGAAAACCGGTTAGCGTTGACGATTAGCAAAGATAATATGCTGTTTTGAACTCTCCCCTCTTTCTCTTCCATTCACCGCAAAGACTGAACTGCCAGCCTACCACCTTCGATTCTTTCTTCCGACTTCTTCTACACGTTCCCGAACTCACCTTGACCCCGTAAGTACTGTTATACCACGGGAATGTTGACGCTGGTGCTTACGTGACCAGCGCCGCCTTTGTGCTTAGTTCTGCTTGGGCACAGCTCAGGCCTGCTCAGGTCTGCTCACCTGTTGGCGCAGAAATCGTAAAATTTTAACGAGTGGCCTGGAAAGGCTTCCCCTCCAGCCACGCGTCCCAAGTCTGTTACCAGTGTATATTCACCATCTCTGCCAGCTGGAATCCATCCCAAGACAATTTCCTCGTTTACCTATCTGCCCGTGACTGACCACTTACAGGAACATTATCTGCGCCGTAATTCAAGAGTTTTTTTTAATCCCCTTGCTTATTTTATCTTGGACCAAGTAATCTAAATTAGCCGCACCGTATTTGTCGCCTTCGTATCTTGCTCCCCGATTTTCCTTCTGATCTCATTTTGGCGCCAAAATATTGCCAATTTTGCGGATGCGCCAAGCCACGGCGCACGTGACCTCTCGCCCCTCTACTCACCTTCGCTTCACCTCAACCTCACCCATCCTCACCGGCCTCCATTGTGCGCTCTCCACCGCCTCACCTCTGGGCACGGTATGATGCAGGCACGCCAGGAGGAACGCCTTGCGCTAGTGCTTGACTGGCTCTGCCCATATTAGCCTACCGTGGTGATGGTGATGGCGATATGAAGGAGACGAGTGAGAGGCAGCGGTTAGGCCGCAGTGTACCTCCGGACATGTAGTGTCCATGGAAAGTTCGAGAAACCTGCTGTAATGCGCCACACCCGTGACCAAGTTTACAATAGTGTCACGTCAGGTTGGGCAGCTATAGCCTCACTCGGAGTCGACAAACAATTGTCACCTTACATTCCCCAAATGAATCATTCGCATCTACCTTAATCCTTACCCATCACTCTATCCACAACACCAGCGCAATGCCTCGCTATCAATACTCTAGACTTCAAGTCGAAACTCAAGAAATTCGCCTAGTCACCTTACTAGCCGGAAAATTCAGCGATGCTATTCGATACTCAATATCTCACAAGGCGTTTGTTATTCCTAAATCAAATTCAAAACCGAAGGCATCCTTGAACACGATACAGGAAACTCTTCCCGAAAATTAGGGTGTCTCTGAGACGCTTGAAGGGCGACTTCTGTACGACTATAGCAACCCAGATCCGGCTCTCGAGTTCACATCATGGGAACATCCGAGCCCATCGTTTGATCCATGCATCATAAATGATGAAGATAACCGGGATATTATAGAAGTGCAGCCTCAATTTGAGGCACTGTCATATACATGGGGCTCGCCAAAAAACCCTGAGATCTCATACGTCGAGGTCATTGATGAGAAACAACATAGCACCACTCTTTACACTTTAGAGATTGGCCAGAATCTTGCCCTTGCCCTTCGGCACTTACGGCGCTCGGATGATAGCAGAGTGCTGTGGATTGATGCAATATCTATCAACCAAGAGGATATCAAGGAACGCGAGACACAAGTCATGCGAATGGGAGACATCTACAGACACGCACACCGAGTAGTAGTGTGGCTCGGGCCTAGCTTCGTAAAGAGTCACCTCGCAATCTCGGCTCTGGAATTCATTGGCAAGCAAGTAGAAGCGACCAAAAATGACTGGGTATATCAATCTCCAGACTGCACAGAACCCCAATGGTATCATGCCAGATGTGTTCTGCCATATACTGAAAAGGTATGGCACGCTACACAAACTCTGCTAGAGTTTCCCTGGTTTCAGCGCGTCTGGATCGTACAAGAAATTCAACTTGCGAACGAGAGGTGTATGATGATATGCGGCGACAAGGAAATCTCCTGGTACCTGTTCCGACGTGGCATTATCCTTCTTTTCGGCAAACGAAACCACCTTCCCGAAACACTACGTCCACTTATAGAACGGGTTGCTGAACTTTCTCGGACACTGACTAGTGATCCCTTACAAGCTCTCCTTATTGTTGCTCGAAGAAATCTGTGTAAAGAGCCCGTGGACAAAATATTCGGCATACTAGGACTTACTTCCCCTCTTTTTGAGAGCAAGGTTCGGCCCAATTACTCGCTTTCCGCCTCAGAAGTTTACAAGAGCATACTTCTCGAACAAAGCTTCCTCTCAAGTCGTCTGGAGCTGCTTGCCTCGTGCGACAGTAGAGTGCCAAGGATGGTCGGGCTACCATCTTGGGTTCCAGATTGGTCAGTAGACACAGGGGAAACAATGAGAACCTATGGCTCCTTTGTCACTACGGGATATTCATCCTCTCGTATAAATATCTACCCTCTGGTGTGCTTGAAGTTGTCGGAAGAGAGTGCTGCACAGTGTTACTTGTCAGTAACAAAGCTCTGGATACGACACAAGATCTAGCAGATTTTGCTCGAAGAATCGGTTCTAGAGCTACTGGACATTCTTATGTCACAGGTGAAGATCTGTTAGATGCATACGCCTGGACATTGTCCAGTGGTACCTTAAGAGATCGATACAAGGCCTTACAACATTATCCGACTCACGCGGAGATGAAAGAGCTTATTCTTCATCATACAACCAAAGCGTCCAAAGAAACATCAGACAAAAAGTTAAGCGACAAATTCGAACGTTTTGTACAGTATTCGAAGGGAAAAAGTTTCATGGAAGCTACGAATGGATATATTGGGATAGGCATCTCAAGTGTTCGACCAGGTCAGTGGTCCGGTTCTGAGACCATACCTCAAATATTTAAAGTGCTTGGAGTGCTATAATTGACACTTAAATAGGCGATATGGTGTGCACAATCTTAGGGTGCTCACATCCCCTCCTTCTGCGTCCAAATTCCGAAGGCACCTTTGAAGTCATTGGACCTTGCTACCTCCACGGAATAATGTACGGGGAATCCTTATTAGGTCCTCTGCCTCATCCATGGGAGTATCAGCTACTCGATATGAAAGATGGTGGCGGCGCATTTGAACCATGGTACTTAAATCCAACCACGAACATACACACTCGAGACGATCCAAGACTAGGGGAATTACCACCAGAATGGGATAAGGTTGAAGATCGAGAGAGAACGCGAGATGATCCTGTATTCGTGTCATGGTACAGAAACAAGACTAGTGGAGAGGAAATCAATTCTGATCCACGACTTACTCCAGAAGCATTACAGTACTAGACAATAAGTCTGTGCGGTTGAAGCTTTGACCAGAAAATATCAAAGAAATCTATTCGACTTATTATTACACAAAACAACCATTCTAACAGCTATCCCCTTGATTTTTGAAGTAGATTAATAAGAAATAACAATTGCATTTTCCCCTTAAAACAAAATCTACCCTAGCCACCCTAGTACTTCGTATGCTAGCCCTTTGCCTTAATATAAGCCTTAATCCTATCAGGCATACTCTCCACCAAAGACTCAAAAAAAGAGTCAGGAATAGCAAGCCAAGTAGCCTTCAAAGCTTCTTCCAAAGCCTTCTTATCTTCTTCTGATTCCCCCTTAGTATTTATAACTTCAGGGAATATCTTTTGGACTCGTTTTTTGAGTTCCCACTAAGCGTGTTTAATAGGGTTGAGATCCGGGGAGTAAGGAGGCCAATTAGTCGTATTTATGCCGTTTTCCTCGAACTATTCTTTGACTTTTTTGGCAGTATAGATAGGGGCGTTATCTTGCATGAAAATAAGCTCGTCGTGGTAATACTCGAGGAGTCGGTGTTCTAATACTTGGATGTATAAGTCGGCAGTATACCCATGCTTCTTAGACTCGAAGTCACGCTCCAAAATAAATAAAAGACACCTTTCTCCATTGCCCCAAAAGGCTGCCTAAATTATCACTCTTATCTGCTTTCTATTCTTGTATATTGTGACCATCTGCGGCTTCCATTTATCGGCTGGAGTCCCCCATACCTATTCTTGCTCCACACCTTTACCCCGCTTTACAAAACACTTATCACTCCACATGTATTAACGCCATTTATTAACGGTCTAGTGCTCCCTAACTCGGCACCAAAGAAGCCTGTTAGCAGCTATAGTTACTATCAATTTAGGCCTCTTTTTAGCACGCCAATGCTTGAGCCCATAGCGACGTGCTAAGTTCTTGATGTAAGTATTGCTCATTATAAGGCCTATATCTTCTCGGCGGTACTAAAAGGTTTTTTTGGGGTATTTTCGGAGGTCTCGCAGTATCGTTCGCTGGTCTCGTTCGTTATAAATCGGAGGATAGCCTTTTCGAGGTAAAGAAGCACCGTTAGTTCTTAATATTTCGAGTGCAAATATACCGCGTATAATGCTCTCGCCGCGCTTTATCGCGTCGGCGATTTTAGCTTGAGATATGCCGGCCAAAGCAGCGCCCTCGATCCTTCCCCTTTCATAAGGAGTTAGTTCGTAACCTCGAGGGCGCCAATTACCATCGGTTTGGCGCAAAGGAATACGTTATGGTGGCATAATGGTAGTTTAAAGAGGAAGGAGTAATAAAGGAAAGCGCGAATTTTCGCGATTTTAACCAAAAAACGCACAGACTTAAAACCCGTGACTGTACTTGCTCGAGGTGTTGAACTAAAGACTTTCAAGCTAGTTTGACTAGGCGATGGGGTATCGGCGTTGGAAATTGTAGGAGGCATTGCAATAGGCAGTTTTTCGTTATAAACCACTCTATATTGAAGGTGCTTGATGACTCTTGCTCGGTTTTGAATCTGGATTTGTTCTCTTGGTGTTCTAAACGCTTTTGTTCCGGCAAGGACCCTTGATAAGTGTAAGAGGGGAGCGAGAACAGCCACCGTCACGATATCTTAATAGGCTCAAAGAGGTAGCTATGTTACGGGCAACATGATTTTCAAAGTTCTATATATAGATAATATAGAAACTATAACCGATTCTCGAGGGAGCTAGAAGGGGACCCCTGTAAGCGTGATCCATCTCACCTTCGACTCACCCTTGCTCACCTTGACTCACCCAAACCCGCCGGTAAAGCAGCTCTGCTCACCTTTCCAAACAGAAACCGATTTTCTTCGTGTTAGGATTGGCGTGTGATAATCGCTTGCAATTACATGGCATTAATCTGTCATACACTTACTTAATTTCTCTGTTCTATAAGAACCCGTTCTTAGAAATGCATAATACGACACTATACTTGTGATAGCACGTATAAATTGCGGCAGTAAAACTGCTTTATAGATTGCTACAGACAACTATACTAAGCTGAAGAGGAAGAAGAATAGAGAGAGATACAAGTGACAGATTTAACAAAATATAGGAAGAAGATGAATCGTGCAATGAAAAGATCGATCATGGAAATGTAAAGGGCTTGCTCAGAGTCTGTCTTATTGGAGTGTCATATTAGGACGTGTCCAACATCGATTCCCAGCCGTGTCCCTTTCGATGCTTCAATAGGTCCTTTTCCCTAAAGAATCCTCTGCCACCAGTGCGACCGCATCCCAAAATATCACACGGGAACAGACTCTCATTGTGTACTTCACGCAAATGCTTAGTGAACTCCTTCCGCTTTCGAAAGACAATTTGATCTTGGTTTCCGGGCGCCTTTGGAGGCATAGCTGTTGTTTGGGAATTATATACACATCCTTCGTGCGGACAAGAGATAATTTTGTTCCTGACTGTCCTTTTCTCGGCGAACGACTGAGAATCCTGGGTTCCGTCGGATATATCGATGTTGTGGAAGTTTCGAAGATGCTGGGCCAGGTGATCCCGACGAGGAAACGCTTTGAATCCAGAGAACCTTGAGCAATATGGACAGGGATGTAGAGTTCTCGGGTTGAATTTGTCAACATGACGGTTCATGACGTCGAATCGAGAGAAAGTCACTCCGCACAAGCATACATAAGGTGCGTGCTGAGTTTGCTTTGCGTGACTGTCAAGTGCAGTCCTGTTGCGAAATTGTGTATTGCATTCTTGACAGACATTCAATTGTTCTCCCTGAACCTGAGCGTGGAAGTGCCGAGTATTATTGGTCTCGTCGAGGTCTTGCACAAGGTCGGCGTTTTGTTGAAAGCTTGGTGCGGCATGCGTCATCGCAGACTTGTCTGGGCGATATTGGAATGGAGCTTCATGATTTCTGTTCATGTCATTAGTCGTGGTTGAAGGAGAAAGGTATTGAAGAAGAGCTTACGAGTGCTGAGGAACAAGATGCAGCAAAGAAGCATCCCAGCCACCATCATTCGTCCATGGACACGGCTCCGCCCGGTCAATCACATTGGGACCTGCAAGAGGGGTATGGGCGCCGTTTGGTAAATATATGTCCGTGTCCATAGGACTGCCCAAGCTGGGGAAACTTGCAGGATCCAACAAGTTGAAGGTTTGCCCTCGATTGGCAAGAAAACCATTGTGAGTCGGAATGGAATAGTCACGTGACGATACATTTCTGTACAAAGATGGCCACTCCTGAGCCGAAAATAGAGTTGGAGGCAATGTTGAAGAAAAAGACTCTATAATTTGCGGCTCATAGTAGGAATCAAACGGGCTTGGGGTCTCGTTGAGTTTCCATAGAACGGTTGAGGTAATTGGTTGTGTCATTTTTGGAGGGCTTGAAGCGAGGTGAGCTTAACGGCTACGGCTTCCTTCGGCGAACACAGAGAGAACAAAGTCTTGTTAAACCGAGTCTATGCGCGTGTTCTTATTCTTAAGAGACCGAGTCTATCCGCACGAGGCTGGCTGACCGAGTAGGTCCCTAGACATGACATCACAATTCACAGCTGTTACGATTCGCTGGTTTGGCGTCTTTTTTGGGTTAGCTGCATTAAATCTCGCCCTTTTTACAAGTAATTTGAACCCCGGCATATCAACGCCCGAGTGCGGTAGAGGTTTTCGATGCCTTGTATCACATGACCCCGCAATGGACGCAGGATTGAGAAGCCAAAATTTGATGAGGGCGAAATCAGGCGCATTTCGCCCTTTAATACCAGAGGCTAGAGAGTAGAAGGTGGGAAGAACTTGCGTATAGTGTTCTTCGTTTGAGTGTCACGTGCTCCCGCACACTGTTCCAGCACTCAGGTCCAGCTCGGTTTCGGCTCAAGTCTGCACTGGTTCTGCACCCTGGGAAGAAGAGGACGATGAGATGGACCCTGCTCCTCCAAGCCCAGCGCAAGCTGGAGCTGGAGAAGCCAAACACCTTGCTGAACTGGACGGGTTGGAAACTTGTAGATGGTTTCGCGTGGAGAAGAATGGCAACGAATCAATTCTCCATCATCTTGACTCTTTCTCTGCTGTGATATACCTTTGTTGTGGTTACGTGAACGCGATCCCTGGAACATCTACACTCAGAAGGCGTCCAACCGTCGATTTGTTCGGGAACTTCAAAGTCCGGTTTGGCCCGAGACATTGCCAGGAGCCTCAGTCTACTTTCTTATTGATTTTATGATATCACCTTGCAGTGTCGTTGAGCGTTCACGATAAGAAGGTCTCAGAATGTCCCAGCAAACCAGGAACATTACCAAGGACTTCACTGAGTCTTTTCTCGACCGTGCAAAGCAGATATTCAATGCTCCTCCTGATCAAACAGTCTCGTCAAGCAAATATTTGAGCCTTGAAGCTTCCAATTCCATGTTTGGATCGCCCATAAGGAGAATCGTGGAAGTTCCTAACCGGAATCTCACAGCGATCCTGAACATCGCCGACGACCATCGAGTTCTCGATAGCAGACCTCTTTGGGGCTCACATTTCCAACATTTTCGTGTTTAAAGCAAGGTATAGAGATCATCCAACTCTTGTCTCAACATCTCCATGGGACGGCATACACTTTCTGCAGTTATCTTAATGCATTGCCTTATTAGATTGGGAACATTACCGCAAATTCTTCTCCTTTCACAGGAGTACAACTTATTAACTTTGAAACTCTTCTAATTCCAAGAATTCTACTAATATAAGGAAAAAATACTTAATTACTTATATAATTATTAAGTTCAATAAAAATAACCAGATTATAATTAAATTATTAAATAAAATAATTAAATATTATTTAATAATATTATATAATTAATTATATAATTAATATATATATTATAATATATAATTCTTTATTTTTGTTAATTAGTTTATTATATAAAATAAAAATTAAAAAATTAAATACTTTTTGAAATTTATTCAAAAATATTTATATTATATATAAAAATTAAAGAAAAAAATTTTTTCTCGATATAAATTTAAAGTTTTATTAGTATTATTATTTAAATAATTATTCAATTGAATAGAATAATTTATATTTTTGATTAAATCAAATTAAATAATATTTACTTTGGTAATTTATTCGAATTTATTAAAAAAAAATTTATTTTAAATTAATTATTTTATTATTTTTATTATAATTCGATTTCTTTAAATTATAAATTTTAATAATAATATTTTATTTTATTTATTTTAATACTCGATTAAATTTAGTATTTTATTTAAGTAAATAATTATTCTTTAAATTTA
>FJOG01000036.1:428577-454645 GCA_900073065.1 Phialocephala subalpina
TATCCGGGGTTTATTATAAATACTAAGATTTTAATTTGGTATCAATAAAT
Source organism: Phialocephala subalpina (assembly GCA_900073065.1). Lineage (NCBI taxonomy): Eukaryota > Fungi > Ascomycota > Leotiomycetes > Helotiales > Mollisiaceae > Phialocephala > Phialocephala subalpina. The sequence continues at coordinate 428,628 of FJOG01000036.1, forward strand.
ATATTCTCTGTTTTATCTGGTTTCTCTTTTTCTCTCTTTCTCTGCCCCTTTCTAGAAGGGGTACCTAATTACTTATATAATTAAGGAAATGAGATACTAAGATAATAATTATTAGGGTAATAAAGATTAAAACTTTATTTCTCTATTTACTTTTGAATCCGCCCTTTTATCCTATCGCTAAGTAATCACCTGATTATACCGACATTATTATTATTAATTATTAATTAAAAATAAATATTAGATTAATTTTTCAAAAGAATTAAAAAATTTTAATTATTTAATATATTAAGGTATTTATATTATAATATATATACCAATAAAAATAAAAATATTATTTGATATATATATTTTATAATTTCGTATTTTAATATTTCCTATAGAATAATATAATATAAAAACGTAATAAATAAACGTTTAATCGTAAATTATTTCGTTATAATTAATAAATTAAATTAATTTGATAATAATTATATAAAGTAATTAATTATATATAAAATAAACTTATAAATAAAATGGACAAAAATATTTGATTATTTTTAGAGAGTAAAGAGCTCCTTATATAGTGGGGAATACGTGGTTGGTATAAACCCTCGAAACTACCTAATATAAATAAGGATTTCTAAGAAACTTATATAATTTTATTATAATAATTATTACGCTAGAGAGTCCGGGCAGATATTGTAAAGGGGTAAACCTCTTAGAGTCAATTCTAGTGTCTGCGAACCACATAGAAAGCTGCCTAAAGAACTAAGAATACAAGATGCCAGGTCTCCTAATATATCCAAGACTAAGTCACGTGTAGCACTAAGCCCGATCTAGAACATCAACACCAGCAACCAGATCACCCTGCCACAGTATCCTCAAAGATAACCTTTGGACGATGTTGCCAGCATTTGTGGGTAACATTCCTGTTGGAATGGATATCACGTGTTTTAGGCTATATGCCTAGCGTGAGCATGCTCTCCATAAGAGAGCAGGCCTCGAGCTCTTAGACTCGACAAGACAATAACAATGAACCAGAATTTGACCCTACTTTACGCCTTACCCTCCACCATAGACACGTACGCTTAAGTGATACGTATCTCCGATTGTAACGACAATTCCAATGTAATCTGCCATCCGGGTCCTGATTCGGGGACGATTGGGAAGAGAATTGAATTGTGGGATCGTTTCTGTCTGTCCTATAGAGGAAGAATGCTAGGGTTACTTGTAAACAAGATTGAGATCCGTTGGCGTTTGACCTCATTGTGCCAAAGCAGTGAAAACGATGCGAAGGAATTTGGTAGTTCAGCCTCAGTCTCGTTCGGTCCTCGGAACATATGTTTGCTGCTTTACGAGAGAATCTCGCTAGTCTGTCAAATTTCTGTCTCTTGAGTCGTATTTTGGTCCATCTCTGTACCATTGTTATCCCCAGAAATATTTCGAGCTTTGATAGACTCTTGAGTGTCCGACAAGAAAGTTGGTATGCGTGATAAACCAAGAATCTTCAAACATACTCGAAATAAACAGTCTTTCAGGGAATCCGACACAGATGCGAGGTCTTATGGAGGATGTGGTGGTACGGATGTACTGGATAACAATTTATATTCAAATCCGTTCTCAGAGCCAGAGAAGAGAGTAGTAAGCAGAGTTATGGGGATGGGTTCAATTGTAGGTATACGCTTTTTCCAAAGGAAGCTATTCTAAGTGCAGAGAAGTACTAATACCAGACTTAAACACGATCCTGCACTAATAGGGTTTTAATATCAGCGGCTAAGGAAATTCGTCTCAAATAAGCAGCCAAGGAAAACCATGTCTCTCGAAACTCGACAGGGGAAAAACCTTTCAGTGCAGTCGATTACAACTGGTACACAAGAGGATGAAAAAACCCCGCTTTGGTAAAGAGATGGTAAGGAAAGACGCGTAAAATAGAAAGCTTTATCCATATTTTGTGTAAGGGTGCTTTGCTCCCCATGTATCAAAAAGGTATCATAATAAAAAGAAAGCGTTACTGCGGGTGATATGTTCCATGGCCCCAAGTATTGTATATGGCGGCCAGAATGGGAGTTAGTCCAGAAACCCGATCCCCCCTGGGCCATACCAATTTATGATACGGCTTGGTCACGGGATGATCAACTCAAGAAGAACCCAGAAGTAGCCGACCCCAAAAGCCAGGATACACTTTGAAGGCATACACATTGTGCATAGCCCACAAAGCCAATGTTTCTAAGGAAACCATGGTTTGAGTCACAGCCCAAACATGATCTCGATCAAACAACTGGCCAATCCTGGAGTGGAAAATTGGGACCCAGAAACTTCCCCATTCTTCGTCCCATCCCTTTGAGGATCTACCATGTTCATCAACTTCAGGTTCATTTCTCACTTCATATCTTATCTTCATTCGATCTACTAATGCTCAAGTCAGCCCGTGGTCCAAGCATTTTCTCATAGGTCCTTGATCCGTCGCCACTCATCGCACTCGATGGCAATAATGATCGCAGAGTGCAATTAAGGGTGAACATACATGAGCGACAGAATGACTGCAGGAAACGAGATTCGCGAGATTGTTTTTGTGTTGGTGTGAAGGAGAATCGTGATGTGCATCTGAATAGCGGTTCTCCTTGTGGTAGATGGGACGCCATAGAATTCCAAATTGTCTCGGGATCCCCAGGACCGAGGTTCGTTTCATTCGCAATCATTTTGTGTCGTGGCAGGGATGGTAATTTGTCAGAGGACGAATAAGTAATATCAAATCGGAGTTCTTCCTTGGCATAGAAGGTCTCAGTCCAGGCCACGAGGGCTGAACCAATGTTTGTAGAAGAGTCGTTGTAGAGGTATTTCATGAACGTGGTTTTCCCTGAGCCAGATTTTCCAGCATTCCGATAAATGCTATACGGAGATTGAAGCCAGTACATGATGTGACGGGCGCGTTTTGGAGATCTCCAGATCGTGCTTTCCATTCCGAAAGTTGAGCTACGTATTGTTGGACTTGGGGATGGTGTTCGGGATTGGAGTCGGTTAGAGCTTGGGTTGTTGCTCGCCGTGGTTACTGAGAATGCTGTTCCTCAAAGTGTCGTTGACAGTTGTCTGACCTCGAAAACGTTTCTCCACAACCTGGAAAGTGACAAGTGAAGGTGCTCTTGCGGTGAATGGTATCGATATGACGGCGGAGATCTTTTTGTAACGTAAATCCTTGGGTATAGTTGCAACCGGCGATGTCACACTTGAATGGGCGCTCGTGGCTCTTGCAGTGTTTACTTCAGCCTGGGTTAGTGACAGCTTCTGAATCAATGATAGTTCGAGACTTACTTCAGGTCGCAACGGCGTAGAAACACCTTAGAGCAGGAGGTACACTTCAACTGTCGGTCGTGCTTGCGTCGGCTTCGTGCGGGTATTTGCTGGGGCGGAATTTGAGCGAACAAGCCAGGGTTAGGTGATGGCACAATAGAATCCCCAGATGATTGAGAAGTCAAACGGCTTGTCGTGCTGAGTTGCTGCTGTGGTTGGTCCTGAGGGAGTTCCGGTATGATGTGTTGCTGTGAGGTGACCGTGTTATCCTGGTAACCTAGATGCTGATGAACAAGCTGATGGTGCATCAAAATCCGGGTATTTTCCACCGTGGAGTCACAACTGGTTTTAGGATTGTACAGCTCGAAAGAGGACGCCTGTACAGGGGCTCTTGGTAGAAGACTGGGCTCTTGAGGAGAGTGGCTTAGACTTGGTGGTGAAAGTCCCGGTAGTTGAAGCGAAGTTCCAGGTTGAGAATAGTGACCCTGCGGCTGTAGAATTGCAGATGGAACGGTTGGTGGAATATCGTGATATTGGGAAAGTTGTGAGGGAGTTGCCAAGGAAGGATTTGTTGGAAGTGCACTCAGATCGGTGATACTGTCAAGGTAATTACTGTATTCGTATCTGAACGATAGAGGATAGAGCGTCTCTAAGTCCTCGTACCCCGATGCAAAGATGTTTGAAAATGCGACGTAAGAGTCGTTGTTCGATGCAGCTCCTAATTCTGCTGGGCAGACATAAGAAGTGAGATTGTGTTCTAGAAAGCTTTCTAAACTATGGTCTTCGAACTCGCTCGAGATTGCTGTTGCGCGAAGACAAGATGTCTCCGCGCGAGAATCGCCGGAAGATTAGGAGGAAAAGAGAGCAGCGAAGGGGCACTCTTCTGGTGGGATAAGTTCTAGTGTAGACTTATCCCCGCTGGCACACAATGTGAGCCTGCGGGGCGGAGGGGTAACCAGATCTGGGATCTTCAGTCAGTTTGGCAATGAAGGTGGAATATAGCGATTTCGATGTTTCTTGACGAGGTGGCGGCATGAAAGGGCCAAAGGCCATACCATATATAGGCTTTCCTTAAGTTAGGCCGCCAAGGCGTAGGGCGGACAAGGCTGTATGTGGGTGGCCTCCAACTTAAGGCGCATCGGGTTTTTGAAATGGGTGGCCTCCGCCACGAAACCCTGCCGCATCCGGCAATGATGCAATGGGAGCCTTGTCGTGTCTTCGATAAATCGGTGTCATTGGCCGAAGAAGAAGTAGGTTCTGTGATTTGATAGTTGAAATTGGTGGCCTCCATTATCGTTCAATCGGGGGCGGTGTTTCAGTGAGAACTTCAGCCACTGTGGCGGAGGCCACCGATTTTGTTACATGCAGAATAGAGTAATACTGGGGCAACGCCCAGCCCCACCTTACAAAGCTCCAATCCGCCTTGACTGCTCTCATTGCGGGCAGTCATGGGGTATTAAACGATAGTATTTTAGCGGTCCAATTGGAGCATTGCTTAAAGCTGTGCCTTGGACCGTGAATCCTTCTACATAGTTTTATTTAAGGCATTGCAGCACAACATCAATTTGCTTCTTAGAGTGTGACAGTAACTTATCCATGTTATTGAGCAGTTATATTTGCTCAATATCAGAGGCATAAAAAGTTAGAACCACACGCCCCAACCCCCACAATCTCCAGCCATCTTTTACCGCTTGACTCCCAACCTTTTCCCGACGTGAGATTGATGTTTGCTAGCTTGACAATTCATAGCCTATTGCTATCAGGGATACATATGTGCGCTTGCAATCTAGCTATCAAATTGTGCCCCAATTCCTGCCAAGTCCCCATGCAAATGCTCGTCCTTGTCTGCACATGTCAAAGACCACTGAGCTTGTTGTGGTGCTGTGCAGTTCCAGTGCTGTGACCACCCAGGAAGCTTGATTATCTCTACAACCGTCGAGTATATATATCCACTTCCATGTTGATTCTCGATAGCTTTCTGTAAGTATGGCGATATGTTGATACCAAGGCTGGAGATCCCGGAGATGACTTGCGCGGCATACTGCTGGACGTTTTGGTCCTGAGGTTGGAGGTTTTGGTCTGAATTGATGGAAAGCAAGTTGCTGTACATCAGCATTGAGTTGGTGCGGGACGTGCTCGTCCAAGCACGAGAGTCTGCTAGAGAGCTCTCTCCGCAGGCCAATTCAAGGCGAGAGTTTGATGTCGAGGCACCAGCTTGATTGGTCGTGGATGAAGGTAATTGTTTCGTGGACGAACTTGATGCTCCGGATTCTTTCTTCTTTCGATCACTGCAAGAGATATCAATTTCCATGTACCAATTGAGACATACTCGATGGCAAGAAAAAGCCCCTACCTTTGAAATCTAGGGGAGTAGTGAGGAGACATGGTTATCGACGGTGGAATAGTTTGTTTTGTTAACTTTGTTGATGGTATATCAATAAAGGAAAGCATTCTCAAGTGCTTAGATCATCATTATAGCAGTTTATATATGCTTCATGCATCGCACACATGCTGATGGAGGCCACCATAAATCCCACTATCTGGGAAGAGTATTGGTGGCCTCCAAAACGATTGATGGAGGCCACCAAGGATTCCAAGATTGATTGGGAGAAGATTGGTAGCCTCCAGTGGAAGCAGTATCATCTTCCAAATACCCACCTCGAATTTCCTTGAGGAATTTCTAGGCCCAGCCAAACGTGAGCCTTCTTGGCTGACAGATAAAAATATCGCATACACCCTACTTAAACATTCTTCTCGTCGTTGTTCGATTGGTTGATGCAGATAGTATCTGCCCACAGCCTATGGGATTCGTAGCGTCCTTCGACAAGCTGAGGCCGCACTCAAAATGAAGGAGGAGGTTCGGACGACGAATCGTGGTTCGAGGTCGTGCTCTCCATAGTAATTTCTGACGAGGCTATCCTCCGGTATAGTACGACGATGGGATTTTAGACGAGTAGATAGAATGGCAACTCTGTATCCGTGTAGCCTGAGTGCGTCTTGTAAGATACGAGAAGAGCTGTCGACGTCTCTCTTTCATAAGAAAGTGACGACAAGACCGCATCTTAGAGGAGCAACACTACCGTGGGTATTTTCAAATGCCCCAAGCTAAACGAAATGCATCTCAAAAGCTGATTCGGTAATGATGGCTTCTCCATCCTGCGGGATGTCTTAGCGCAAATCCATCTACTGACTTGGTGGCCGTAAAGTTCATTGACTGAAGTTGACGTAAGAAGCTCACACCTCCCACACCAATGGCCCCTCTCCTCTCTTCTGTCTCCAATAATTTGTACTCTCCGAAGCTCTTGGCACCCTGTCGGCTTTTGACTTCCTTGGGGTTGGTTGGCGTTGGAACCTCTGTGACTGAAAATGCCAAGACCGTGGTAAGTACCGTAATTTCTGCGCTAGAGATTGTTGGGAGATATCTTGAAAAGCAGCCGTTGGATGATATTATTAGCATTTATAGGTAAAGTTGCCGAAGCACCTATGTATTTAAAAAGATCGTAGAAAAAGTCGTTATTGTAGCTAAGGTTGAAATAGCCCAAATTTATTAATGTATGCATGAAGAACATCTCTTAATCTGGTGGAAATGAGAAGAAAGAATACTGAAGTATTCCCGAAAAACTGAAAATAAGACAAAATTTTGCGCGTGAGTGAATTGCGAACAGAAAATTAAGCCTCCTTTTGTCCGATGCACTATCTTAAATGATACAAAGAGCATCGACTCAAAGATACTGCAGCCCTGTCTTTTGGGTGCACCTTATCGCATTTTGTACTGTCTTGGGACGACTTGTGATTCGGATACCTTCTGTTTCGTGCCAAGTAATGTTCTCAGTTGTAGTTGTGAAATTTGTATCTCCCCAGCAGTAACTTAGTGCCGAGTACTTAGCACTGGTATTACCGGTCGTATCAGTTCTAACAAAGATCTGGTCTGTTTCATTTTGCCCCAAGTCGATGATACGAGCTGGGAAAACAGAGAATTGAGGTCTAGAACTGGCCTGGTGCTCCTCCATCCATTCTCTAAGCCAACAACGTGTTTGTATAAATGCCTCCGCAGAGTTCAAATCTCTGATCAGATCTCTGCCTGAAACTTATGTCGCTGGTTGATCTTCTGAAAATTGTAAGATTTTACTCTTCAATAGCGGTCTTGCAGTTACACTATAAAATAGCTAGCTCACCTATGTTCGCGACAACCGAGAAAATTCCTGATTGTCTGCTGCTCCCTGCCCATATCTCTATCAACTTTTCTGTGAATGACAAGGCAGGGTTTCAGTCACAAGCAGCAACGAACAAACGAAGAATACCTCCTCCTCTGAACTTATCGATATCGGAGAAGAAAAAACCATACTTTTCGCTAATACCGTAAGTGTCTCCTTTGCCAGCTGCCGAGGAAACTTTCCCGATCAAGTCCCGCACGTATTGCAGAACTATAGAGCACCAACTACAATTATAATCAGAAGCTGAGGACTGCGAATCCTAAGGAGTGAAGTCGTATTCAAAGAAACCGCGCTCTGGGACCATCCAGTTCAGAAAGAAACAGGGCTCAAAACACGTTTGGCGGTATTCATCACACAAGATCTCTCTAGCCAATATATTGGATTCCATGATCGGAAAAAGTATACGTTATTCGACTGTAAGAATGGCTAGCCTCATGCTTCTTGAACAGACGAACAAGGAAGGTAGAGGCGCCTGGGAGCGGTAGTGATATAGAATGCAGAGACTATGGGAGATCTAGTTCGACGCTCTAGTTCGTTGGTGGGAGTCTAATTTGATGGTACAGTCACCTCGCTTAATAATCCGTGATTTTAACTTTAAAAGCGCGTTTTTACGCGACCGCGTTCCTACCTACCTACCTAATTATCCAAAAATGCCACCTCAACGCATTCCTCTTGGGCCAATTGATGGGAATACTCCTCGCAATACCGATCTCACTGAATTCGAAAGAGGTCGGATTATTGGCATGCACGATGGCGGCGCAAAGAAGGCTACAATCCAGCGGTTCTATTCTCACCCATATTCCACCGTCAGCGACACCATCGCACGAAACGAACTACGCGATAACGGCACCTCTCTACTTAAAACCGGCAGGCCAAAGTCTTATTCTCCCGCCGAAGAACGCCTTGTGCTACGGCATGTTCGAAAATTCCCGAAGGATTCATATGCAGAGGTCATTGAGGCATGCTCGGTCACATTTAAGAAGGGGACGGTGAAGAAGATCTTGAAGGAGCATGGAATCAAGAATTGGAAGTGCAAACGGCGACCATTTCTTACTCAAAAGAATGCCAATAAGCGATTTGCTTGGTGCCTTGCGCATCGGCATTTGAATGCAGAGGAATGGGGAATGCATATGTGGAGTGATGAGTGCTCTTGTGAGCGGGGGCGGGGAAAACGGGATGAATGGTGCTTTCGAACATCAACAGAGAAATGGCAACCAAAAATGGTCCAAACTTACGGAACGAATAAGAATATGAAGGTTATGGTCTGGGCATGCTTTTGGGACCTCGGGCGGTCTAACCTTTATATCATGGACCGGGATTTTGAGAGCCAGAAGCATGGGTACTCCGCCAACTCTTATATCGAGGTTTTAGACGCAGAACTTGCTCCAATTCACGAGAAACTCGACCCAGGGTATATATTCATGCAGGATAATGCTTCTATTCATTGTGCTAAGAAAGTCAAGGCTTGGTTTAAGGCCAAAGGGATCACACAGCTCATGGACTGGCCTCCCTACTCTCCCGATTTGAACCCGATCGAGCATATTTGGTGGCACTTAAAGACTAGGTGCTATGAGATGTTTCCGGAGGTTGCAGCAGACAAATCGGAGTCAGAACATGCGCGACAGAGATTAGAATCTTGTCTCCAAGCGGCTTGGGACACTTTAGACCAAGAATTGTTTAATACTTTAGGTGCAAGTATGAGTGCTCGGATGGAGGCAGTTATTGAGGCCAAGGGATGGCACACAAAATATTGAGCTCAGTTTTGGACATTTACGAAAGATTTTTGTATCGTTAGAGAGAGGACACATAGGCGCATTAATAGCATCAATCAGATCTTAATTTGAACTACAATTGGCAGAGTTATGTGGAGTTTAAGTTTTTAAAAAATATAGGGTGCGGGGTAAAAAAAAAAAATCACGGATACTTTATGTTAGTGACTGTAGCGAAGTCGAAAAGTTTGCGCTGCGAACCAAATATAGACCCTCCACGTGCTGATTTATTTTTATCTGAGATGTTCAAAGTTAGGTGCGTCACGAGATTGTGATCAGTACTGTACTCCGTAGTCTTATTGTCACCCCTATCATCATTCTTGCCTCGTCGTCGCCTACTTCGTCATTGCGACCTCGATATTGCATTTGTTTGATTGCAAACCCGGTCAGGATTATCAATGGTTCAGTCTTTGTATCCAGCTTTTGCTAATGTCTTTCCCGTTTTCACCCAAATATGTTCTAATTATAATTAATCCACAAGAAAGGGAAGTTTACTCGACTCGATACGGACCCAAAACGACTCCTATGTTTCTAGAAATAGCTTCGAAATACCCGATCATACGTGCGACACTAGGAATAATGGTTTAGCTCCGTTGTGCAGGATGTACTCACCTGCCATGCACCTGAGGCAAGAATAAAGCAGCCAGTGCTCCTACTGAGAACCTAGACCAGATCGAGTAGAGGAGGAAAATGTGTGTGGTTTTGTGGTATTAAGTACTACTCAATTTCCCACACTGAGTTCTACCAACTTAGATTCAATCTTGAAGGCCTCGATGTGAGACTTATGAATCGTGATCCTGAGGGCTGGAACTTCAATACAATTATTCCAACAATACAATTATTCCAACATGGTGCCCGATCAATGCCAAGGAAAATCATCCCCCCATTCGACTACATCCTCACAGTCACCAAGAACTGTCCCGACATTCCACCAAGTCTCCAATCTCTTATAGCACCAACCGTCACACCCGGTCACACCATACTCGTGATGCTACAAAACGGGCTCAGCATCGAGAAAGCCATGTTCGATGCCTTCCCCACCAACATAGTCAGTACTATCCGGCGTATCTATGATTGATGCCCACGAAGAAGCTCTTGGCACAATTCTGCACGAGGAGCACGACTTGCTCTTCCTCGGTGCCTTCCACAACCCCATCATCGCCAATCCCTCTCTCGAGATCGCAGAGGCCAAGAAATTTATCGGAATTTACAACGCAGCGGCGAAATCCACCGTCAACTTCTCAGACGACGTTCCTTGGGCGAGATGGAGGAAGTTGATCTTCAATGCGTGTTTCAATCCTATTCGCGCCATCGCGGGTTTGGACGACGGGAGAATGAGATTGGCTGGGAGTGCGATTGAGGGGTGGGTGAGGCCGGCCATGAAGTGGATTTTTGAGACTGCGAAACAATTGGGACATCTTCTACCTGAGGACATTATGGATACGATGATTAACCTTGATCCGATGGACTTGTATTTGAAACCTTCAATGCAGTGCGATATTGAGAAGGTATGTTCCTGAATCAGAGAAGGGCGAGAAAATTGGATATGCTGACTTTGGGGATAGGGAAATTATATGGAATACGAGTATTTGGTTGGAGAGCCGCTGAGGGAGGCCGAGAAGATTGGTATGCCGACTCCGACGTTGAAGGTCATTCATGAGCTTTGCAATGCGTTGCAGTGGAAGACGATGGAGGCAAGAGGGTTAGTCACTGCTCCTTCAAAGAGGAAGCTTTGATGAAGGGACAGAAAAATAAATAAATATCAAGTAGTGAGCAGCTCCAGAAGGTGTCCAGATTATAATTCTCACTTGCCTTGCTCACTGGATCGTCTGAGGGAGGAAAATTGGCCCTGAAAATTATGCAGTCTGGTTTCTTTAAGTACTGAAAAGCGACGCAAAAGCCTCCAATCTAAGTGGAGCGATGCAGAAGGATATTGAGCAAAAGCCAAGAATACAGAGAGTTTCCAAAATATGATGCCTCTTCTAGTTGCAGCTCTTTCTAAACTACCCTTAGCACTTAGTCGTACTTTGCTTCCACGCTGCTGTACTCCTTCCCTTTGACCTCCAATGAGAATTTCATAGATGCAGTCTGCGTGTTGATCACGAGCTTGTACCAGATCACAACATAGGGAGTGCCTGCTGGCGAGACCTTATGTTGGAATGCATCCTTAGGAACATTTCTTAAGTCTGCTGTGAGCTTCACATTGACCTTTGTGACTCCTGTAACGTATCATCAGCTAAGTTACGGCGTTGATAGATCCTGGAGCCTTACCAGTGATGGGGTATTTTGGGGCGTCGATCTGTGCGCATTCGAGAAGCTCGTCTACGAATATCAGATCGGTGGGTTGGTGATCCACTGCCAATGAACGATAAAAGGCGAACTCGACTCTTCTCTCACGAACAAGGTCGTCGTCCTATACCATAAACTTAGTGTTTACAGTTAGTGAGTCGGGGCTGAAGCGGCTCACGTAGTTCAGATACCATGTCATCTTACTGACACGGTACACACCTTCCAACTTATCCCAAAACTTCTCCTGGCCGGCATCCTCAGACTCCTTGTAGATGCTAGTGCATGAGACGCCATAATGCCGGACACACTTCGTGGCTGTTACCACAGCTTCATGCGGCATTTGACTCAAAACTGCTCCTCTGTTTTCGAGTCAGTACTCATCGGGCTCGGAGAGGGATCGTCGTTCACTCACTTCACAATTGCACCCCAACTAAAATCGCTTTACGGTTAGCATGTCTATTCTATCGCAAACCATTCTTTTTAACCTCATTGACTTACGCATCTGTAGGCTGAATAACCTGGATGTCGGGATTGGCCTTCTCGAGCCGCATCTTCAAGTACTGACTTGATCCGAAGCCGCCGACAAGGAATATCGCCTAGGTTGAGGACATCGCTTGTTATCATGCTATTCACTGAGACTTGTGGATTGTAAAAATTAACGTACCTTGATTTCTTTTCCTTTCGGGTGGTTAGCACCCATCCTCTTGATTCTGACATTGGCAACTTGCTCAGCCACAAGCTGAATGATTGCAGTGACGAGGGGCTCAACTAAAAGGTTCTGGAGTCAGCAGGTCTATCCCGAAGAATTTATCTGGGATTGAGAAACCAGGCAGAAGTATTCAGAGAAATAAAGGTACTCACATATCTGATGCACTAATTCACTATTGAGATATTCTGTCAGCATTGACTCGAAGCTGCATTTATCTCATTGTATCAGAAAAGATAACTTACTACTTGAGACGGAGACAGTTTGCTTGGATATTGTTCGTCGGATCATCCTCTAGATTTCCCATAGTAAAGTTGACATTCCAGGCTTGATCCTTGTCTCCACAGAATGCTGGTTTGACCTCTCTATCAAACTGCTTGACGGCATCGGCAAAACCTTCCGTCTTCTTCAAGTCGAGAAATTCCTCGTCGCCGACAATGTTCTTCACAGCCTCTTCAAATCTCTTGTTGAGAATCAGAGAGCCGGCCACGCCGCCTTGTTTCCGTTCAGCTTTAGTCTTATGTGGAGGCTCTTGAAGAGTTCTTACCTGTCCCGGGTACCAATTCTTTCAGTTCCAAGGGATCTACACTGTCGACTTCATATGAAATTAAATCTACAGTTCCACCACCGGCGTCGCAAAGCACAAACGCGTCACCAGCCTGTATCAATTGTTAGATTTAATTGATGTGAGAAAGGATCACGTACGGCAAGAGCTCGGCCTTTGAGGTAATGTAGAGTGTACAATGCAGCAGCTTCCGGCTCTTTGATGAGTTGTACTGGATATATACCGGCGTTCTTAGCGGCCTAAACGAGATTCAAAATTAGACATCAGTGAAATACGAGGGCTTCAATACCTTGAGCGTAAGGTCTTTGGCCTTGTCGGACCAAACCGCGGGCACAGTCAAGACAAACTTCTTTTGCTGCATGTCGACGAAGTCTTTGGGATATGCATTATTGATGTAGCCCAGTGCATGCTCATAAAGAGCTTTCAAGTAGTCTGTAGCTACATCAACAGCAGGCTTTCCCAACTTCTGGAGGTCTTTTTTCGTGTTCGAAGCTGGCACATAGAGAGGGACGGGCTGTTCTGGGTCGAGAAGCAATTTCACGCCTTCAAGCTTTCCTCTGCTAGTCGGATGTACTTTGGATCCCCAACTGAATGGTTTTCCGCCACTTGGTGCAGTATAGTCGATGAGGGTGGGTGTCTTGGGTACCTTCAGTCCTGGCGTACCAGGCCAATCCGTGACAGCTTCAGGATCCGGTTTATTCTGTTCTGTGAAGATATATGCGATTCCGCTGAAAGTGGTGCCAAAATCAAGGCCAATGATAAGCTGGGAATCTTCGTCTTCCACAAAGTTAAGGCCATTCATGCCTCGCTCAATATCGACGGGTTTCTCGTTAAGTCTCGTCATGTCGGTACGTTGCTAGATCAAGTCGTGGATATCAGATTCGAGTTTTGAGATGATAAAAAAAGTGCGAATGACCCTCAAGGAACAGCTTGGAAGAGCTCGCTAGCTTGACAGATGCAGGGGGCGCATTTGACCTAGATGGGGTGGGGTCAAAGCTTCGGCGGCAAGGAAGTCAGCCCCAATGATTGCTAGGGTCTGTCACGGAAGTGTTCGGAGTAAAACATGGAAACGGCTCCCTGTCTGCCTTGCCGTACTAGTGCTGCCCAAATAACGCCCTTATTTTTCATTCTGGGGCTCTAATTGATCGATTTTCTCGACGTGCAGAATATTGGTGGTGATTGTGGCGTCTTGTGGCGCTCAAAATATTCACAGCCTCGCCCAAACAATTCGGCCTACATGTTCACATTCTAGAAGAAGCTTGACAGCGGTTATTCAGCTGGTCTCTGAAATCGAATTATTGATTTGCTTTTGATGTGCTCGGCACGCAGACAGTTCAACTTAGGGCGAACCACCAAGCTTGCGGCTGAAGGTGGAGAGTATCTTCGACACCCCACAATCTAGACGCCCTTTCGCACAATTGAACTTCTTGCGATATTCGAGGCAAATGGCAGCACCCGGCTCTTCTCAGATCATTCTGCAAACAGTCCAAAACTCCTTTGTACGACTAAATATCGAAGGCGCTGGCCCTACAGTGCTCAAAAAAGTCGTGGACGAGTTTCAAGATTTTATCAAATCACGATTTCCGGAAGGTGGAATATCTTTCGTTCAAAATGGAGAGCATGTGGTTCGGAGGGAGAACACGTCCATCAACCATGGGATAGAGCAGCGGGTCCCAGGTGCCTATGTCCGTGAATTTCCAATGCTTGACTCTGTCCGCATCTTTCTGACATTTGAGAAGGAATCCGACCCTCCACTGCCACCACTCGACGGATACCTCTCTGGCAGCGGCCCAGATACTGACATGACAAGCCCTCCTCCGGATAGGCTTTACCCACATATTCCCACAGAAGTTGCAGCTGCTCAGGACGGAGGGTCCGTGGTGGCCACACTCACCTTGACGGTGGATGAACTCGCGGCAGAAAACGAACGCTTGAAGAAATCATTGGAGGAAGCAACTGCGGACACAGCAGCACTCACTTCGAAGCTCAATGACACAATGCACGAAAGAGATGATCTTAGCCGGCAACGTCAGACGAACATGCTTAAAATTCGAAGGCTCAATGATATGATCATCAAAAACAGCCAAAATTCCGACGAGCCTCTAGACGATGAGGTGCTACAGGATATGTACAAGGTTCGGAACATGACCACGGATGTTATTAAGAGATTCTATCCGGGAAACGCGACCTTCCGCCCGGATATTGCACAGGAACTGGAAAAGCGATTCAACAATCACTACTACTCCCAATTCTACCAGCAACAACTTCGCCCGGACAAGAACCCCGAGAGACGACGGCGTCTACTTATATCGCTCGTATTTCTAGAACTCCAGACTCTGTTCTTTGGGCCTCATGCTAGACGTTTTGGGCTACCAGAGCATATGGAAGGAAGTTTCCAGGAGCTGGAACGAATAATCGAAGCAAGCACTAAAGGTTAATGAATCCTATTCAAGAAAATTTTTGGGGCATACTGACTGAAAGTGATGCAGTTCCCGCAGAGGAAAGCGTTGAGTGGCGAGCTCGTACAGTGTCCTATGCAGGACGGTTGGACTTGGACTATCGCGAGACCATCGAAAAGTGCGCCACTCGTCTTTCCATCATCCTGGGACCCATGAATCTACAAGGAGAAGAAAAGCATGGCAATCCCGACAAAAAACAAATCGCCGTTATCTCAAACGCTCTCTCAAACGCTCTTCGAGAACTCTGTACCGCTTCGCTGAAGCTGGCGCTGCGATTCAGGTCTAGCAAAACGAAATATGAGTTCAAAGTGTACCCAAACAACACAGGATTACCTGCTTGCGAGGAGGGGGTCGTCAAGATGCTGAACTCGGAGGGCCCAATATCCAAACCAATGGATCCAAACAAGCTTCGAATCTTCTGTACTTTGTTTGGAGCTCTCGTAAAGACACGGCCATCAGTGTCGGGGCAGGCCAGCGACCCAGTCGTGCTCGAGGCCGGGCATGTAATTGTGTATGAGCCACTGCCTCGCGGTCCACCACAATGACTTTTATACGCAGATAGATGAGCGTACATGTTTGAGTTGATGCTTGTTGTTGGCCATTTCTCAATGTCACAAAATCAGAAAGTGTTGTTTAAAGACCCTATTACGAGATACTCTTCTGACTCTTCTAAATTTGCATCCCGCGATTACTATCCTGTGCACCGCTGTCATGATTGTGTAAAGCATTCTATTTTCGAGACTTTCGCTGTAGCCTGTATAGTCAACCATCAAAATTAATTACAGTACATTAAGCTTTTCAAATCCTCTCCCGAAGCCTCAAAACATCCTTGATGTGCTGAGAAATTGTATCCCGTACTTCAGTATCCGACAATGAAGACAGGCTTGTTTGTGTTTTATCTGGGAGATACGTCAATGGCTTCAATTCGATCTCGGTGAGCATTTGGGCAGGAGTCGGTAGTTCTGGCCCTCCCTTCGACGCATCGATTCGTCGTCTCTTCAGCTCCTTTCTCGCTGTGCGCCGTCCTTCACGCAAGATGTCCGACTTGGCTACCGATGGCGGGTCTGGTCTGTTCAGAGAATTGAGAAGGAGGTATATAACAAGGGTTGGGAGGCCATAGCAGGCCTCGGCCGCCGTGTTAAGGTAATCAGGCCTCAACGCTCCATGAAGAGTGTACTTCACCACGATATCCAATCTAGCTATTGATCTAATCCAGAGGAGTAGCGCAATAGCGAAGAATAGGCCTTCGACCTGGAGAATTGAATCAGCAAATGATCGCATTTCATGTCTTTGTGCACATGACTTACTATATTAAGCTTCTCCCGGAACGCTGTGCGACGTCCAAGATGGTAGACCGTCAACATGATGATGAAGGTCGAGACTAGCATATACAAGACTTGATATCCAGTTTGCAATTCAGCTGCTTCATTGACGAATCGCTGTAGCCAAGCGGTAGATACTCCGTTGAGTAGCATAATGGTGTATGCAGTTGTTACAGCCCATCGGTAAAGAGCTAGAGCGGCGAGTGTAGTCAAAGAGAACATACACAAGAACTGCCAAGTGGCATGGAAGATGGTATATGCTCCCCAAATCTGAAATTGATAGTAGGTAATCCTACAAACAATCATCAAGACGATGAGATCGGAGATTTGCCAAAAGCCATCCCGAAAGACGCCGATGAAGGTATATCCTATCTTGACTTTGAGTTCCTCTTCATGTAGGAAAATATCAATGATTTGCAGCGAATATGCCCTGCGAGACACTCAATCTATGTTTCACTTGTTGGGATAAAGGGGTGGATAGACACTACTTACAGTAGGTAAAAAATCCTAGACCAGGCAAGGAATTTGAAAGCGGCCGTCCTCAGAAGGGCATCGTTACCAAAGTAGTTGCCATTGCGACTGCTTAACCAAGTATATACAAGGCCGGCCCACGTAATGAATGAGATCACCAAATACGCAATGGCAAAATGACCCTCAAACTTTGTCCCGTAAAGAGTGACGGTTTCCCCCCAGAGAAAATTTCTGAGCCAGTCAGCGGCAGCAAAGAAGTACAGTATGACCTCATGGAAGGGGAAACTTACGAGCTCGACATATTTCGAACCGATTTAGAAACAAGGAGAGTGGTACTTGTTATGTTGGTCCCTAGGGTATGATTGAAGATTGTTTCGCAGACAGATGGACGAGGCTGTGGACGTCGGCACGAGGCAGCAGAGCCTCAGGAAAATTGATGGCCCCTGGATATCCAAAGGTCTGCCGAATTTCCCCTCAAAAACTTAACAAAATAAGAAAAGTCTAAATGCGTCGCTGTCCAAGCTTGCAGGCGGGTAGACCCGCACGAAGTAAGATTACATAGCGAATGATGGGGAGAACTTGAGGAAGTGGCTTGATTGTGGAACACAAGACCCTGGAAAGTTGGCTCAGCTCCTGGCGAAGGATTCAGCCCCAAGCCCGTGGGTACATAAGAATCGTTAGCGCGACTGCACGGATAAGGTCACTCCTGCAGCGCATGGGAAGTTCATGAACCAGTTCAATTTCCACGAACTGCACTGGCAGCCTCAGCTTGGCCAATCCATTGATTCGAAGACGACCAGGTTCATTTGCCAGAAGTCAACAAGGCTGACTCTCGACCAAACTTCATCTATTCTGGACGCGGTGGACTTGAATTTCGTTGAAAAAACCTACACTTGCGACAAACTGTACTCGTGCTTGATGCAGAGAGTCACCAAAGATGTCTGTGATGTATCTTGACGAGCTCTCCCTGTTTAGCGTCGCTGCACCCCGTTCCCCGCCGACAGAACTTTCAAATCTCCCCCCGATCGAGCTTCGCAACATTCACGAGAGAAGCACGATTCCCGCACCGGTCGGCATTCTCCCCCTCGATCACTTCATATACATCCTCATCGGCGTCCTTGTCTTCCTATGCTGTAGCATCGCACTATGGACCATCTTCAAAGCCGTCAAATCCCCGAAAAGATATTACGAAGCGATGAGACCCGAGGCGAGCGCACACGTCGCAGCACCGTACAGATCGAGAAATTCTCCTCCTCCTTGGAGAGTGAACGCGAAGGTGAAAGAGGAGGTTAGGAAGCTTAAGGACGAGCCGAAATACCAAGGTGATGGTTTCCTCGAGCCCTCACTTGCAGCGAAGCCAAACCTGCCAATCCCAGTGGTGATGGAGATAGTCGATCCAGAGCAACCCGGGACTGGAATGGATTCTCGTGATATAGAAGCCTGGGGTAATCTTGTGAAGGAGAGGGAAAGTCTCAAAATGACAATCGCAAACTTGGAGCGCCTTGCCCGAGCACGACAGCAAGCGGGGCAGCAGGGTTCAATCAACCCAAGGTTGTTGGCAGGGAGGCAAAGACACGCGGAGGTCCAAAACTCAATCAACGCGACTTATGAGAAATTCAGGGAGAGGAGAGCGGAATGGAGTGCAGAGGAATGGCAGGTTATTGAGTTGATTATGCAACATTCACCGTGATAGACATTGTTCCGTCTACTTGTACTACTACTGTATTCATCAATTGGACATTGACCGGCTCCATTGCACGGTATAATTCTATACATTCGTCCGCGTTGTTAGTGCTACTTGAAAACCTCACATGAACTTCCTCGGACTATGGAAATCTGCCTCGCGTGATGCGCCTCGCGGTGCGTTATCTAGCTTGCAGGGCAGCGCAACTAGCTCATCAATATTCTCAGGGCAGTATGCAGTGTGATGAGCTTATTTTTACTTTTAAGTCATGGCGGCTCAATCAGAAGCCAATCTCTTAGACAACACCCGAGTCAAAAGGTCACGCCCACCAATCTGAGTGGGAAGCTGCAAGCCACACGCGGCTCGACGAACGCGCAGACCCTTGACTCAAAGTATCTCCCCTGAGTCTTTTCAATATCCAACCGCCAAGACATCCTGGTCTTGCAGAAATGAGGGCTGAATCACTCGCGACCAAAAGGCTGCAGCAGGTGCGCAGCGTGCTGAACCCAATACCCACTGCTCAGAAGCTTTATGCTGAAGCTACCATAGCTTGCCCTGATGGGCCCGCGATTCCAACATCCGTCCACAAGGCTGGACCAGCTGTGCGGCTCGGCATTTCGGCGCGTCGCGACTCGAGTGAACGACCTTCGTTTTCATCATCTTCCTGTAAATCAGAAATTCTTGAGAAGGTACCTGATGATACAGTCCTACGATGGCAGGAGACAGGCTCCGTCTCCAAGATCTGAACAATCTTCTCAAAACTTTGAAAGTTACCGCCGACGCGGAATACCGCAGCCTTATCATCAGTATTGACATAGGGACAACTTATAGCGGGTACGTGAACTTTCTGCTGGAGTTCTTCGCAGCTCGAGATTACCACGGCTACTGACACTGCTACTTAGCATTGGATACATCTTCACTGTCGATCTCGACAAAGTCCACGTCCTGGACCAGTGGCCCAGCCAGACCAGTGCCAAAGTAACTTCGCCAAAGGTTCCCACAGTCATCAAGTATGGCTCCGGTGGACCTGGATTCAGTTGGGGCTATCAAGTGGGACTGAGAGACGACAAGAAACTGGAAGCTTTCAAGCTCCTTCTCGATCACACCCTCCCGAAGCCAGAATATACGCAAATCAACAAGGTGCAGAAGAACTTTAAGGAATTTGTCAAGAAGCCGGAGAATGCAGTCAATGATTTCATGGGAGCGCTGTATCGATATGCGATCGAAGCGATTGAAGAGAAGCACTCGAAGGCATATTCGGAATTACGCGCTGTGAAATTTGTGGTTTCCACTCCAGCAGGATGGTCAGATACGGTGAAGACTATTATGTTGCAGGTAGCTTTTGACCCCACAGCGCATTGTGTCTACTAGTCTAACAATTTCAGGCTGCTAATGAAATAGGTATCAGTCCTGTGACACATATCACAGAAGCAGAAGCCGCAGCTCGCTTCAGTTTGCGGTCCACCGAGGCAAGAGCAGTCAAGTTAAAAGCAGGTATTCGAACCCCTTTCATTTGACCAAAGACTAACTCCCTATAGGTAGGCGACACTATCATGGTCTGCGATGCCGGTGGAGCAACTACAGACCTGACAACTTACACGATTCGGAGACTGGACCCTTTACAAGTGGTCGAGTTTGTTCCACCTTTGAGTAAGCCCCACGAAATTCTGGAATTCATGAGTAAGCGACATGTACTAATTTATTTCCCAGCTAGAGCGGGAGGCGCACTAAATCTCGACAAGAACTTCGAAAGTCACATCATGCGAAACTTGCTAGAGGAAGAGGAGTTCATTCCGTTGAAAAAGAGTCCCCTATACACGGACACACTGAAGCAGTTTGATCAGGAGATCAAGCCCGTCTTCACTAGCTCGAGCACGAGACAATTTGTTGTCAAGCTGAAGGGAACGACTTTGACCGACTACCCGGACGGGAACTTGAAGAACAACACTATGATCTTTGACAAGTAAGGCCCAGTCTTGCTATTTTCGCTTCAGAGCTTGGGCGCCGCATACTAAATTCCACTAGGAAAGCTCTGGACGTAATATTTCTACCGGTGGCTAATACAGTTTCTTCGTCGATAACAGAGCAGATCAATGCCATCAAGGTGAAGAAAGTGGGGCTGAAAAGCAGCGACATGACATCTGTTGATGTAAGCACAATTTGCCAATTGTAGACCATTCTAAACTGGATCCCTGACGGGTTCGTTCAGGCAGTTATTTTGACTGGCGGGTTTGGAAGCAACAAATATCTTCGAGAACACCTGGGGAATAAGTTCCCCTCGTTGAAGTTCATCCAGCCGACCAACGCGTGGACAGCGGTTATTCGGTAAGTTGATTTCAATTCATCATCAAAATTCTTACTGATATTTCATAGTGGAGCTGCAATGAGCCAAGCTCCATCCAAGAAATTCTCCGATGCCCCAGAAGTATCTTCCTTCAACGGGATTTTGAATGCCAAAGCAACTGCCAGTTATGGCTTCTCGTGCTGTCCGATATGGGATGAAAACAATCTCGCACATCGGAACGAAAAGAGATATTGGGACAGCTGGGAGGGCGTATGGAGGTGCAAAAGTATCAACTGGATCATCAAAAAGGTTCGCCTTGCACCCCCTTCAGCTCTCTTGCTCAAGCCAAGCACTCTTTCTCCGCCTAGTCACGTGTCCACAGACAAAATAGCTGACAGTAAATGACAGGGAGATGATCTGAGGAAGACAAAAAAGGTGGCCCTGCCTTGCTACAAGCAATGCGGTCCCAAGCCCGAAAGCGACGACTTTTTCATTGTGGCGAGTCTAGAACAAAGCCCCGCTGCTGAGCCCCCAGACTCGTCGACACATGGTAAGCCCCGTCCCCGCTTCTGTTCCCCACAACTTAGCGAACCATCACTAATAACACGTTTTTTCAGCGTCAATAAACACAAAAAAGACGATCAAAGTGCCACTCGACAGTATCTCCGACGAGCTCTTCACCAAAAAGACACGCAGCTCCGACCGGGAACCGTACTGGGAGTTGAGGTATGATGTCGTGCTCAATGTGAGTAATGGGAGGATTGCGTTCTGGGTTGATATTGGTGGGACGCAGTTTGGGCGGTATGCTGTTAATTGATAGCTTGATACCAACCGCCACTTGGCAATTTGAGCTTTAGTGGAGAAGTTTGGGGAGTACAAGATACCCCCCTTTTTTTTTGCAAACTGGTGCAGGAGGAAATACCCAGATTATAGTTAAATCTCATTTCCATAAACTCTTCTGCTTTCCTGCATCCTTGTCGCTCTCAACCTTTTTAAAACTCTTACCACAGCTGAATATACGTCCAAAAACGCTTGACCGTCGGAGGAAGTTTCAGTAATTTGGAAAAGGGACTTGACCTTGGCGCTCGTTACTTGCAATATATCTTCTTGAGCTTGAGAATGGAAGGGTCTGAGAGGAAATTTTGCTCTTGGGCTTGTGACCTTTGAAAGTGGAAAAAAAACCAAGAAAATCAAAAACAAAATGTGCCACGTATACTGGAACATTGAGTGCACAGAAACAAGAGCAAAGCTAGTGGAGAGCCAGGAATACTTCGGTCTCATTCAGCAGATCCTCGACCTCCAGATAATAGAGTTGCAGAGCGGACCAGCACAAAAATCTCGCTCTGGATACAACCAAGTGTCTGACAGAAATCAAGCAGCCTTTGAGCATCAAAAACGCCGCAGTTGCATTATGACAGCTTTGTCAACTTCATCCATGCCCCCTTCCACTTCGTCGTTGCGAACGAGATCTCCTCCTCCTGCCCATCCAACCCTAGCTTCTTCAGCTCAGGTTCTTCCAGCAACTCGACGTCGAATTCGCCGAAGAAAACAGTCATGAATTTCGCCATTGCAACCATGGCCATTTTGTCGCCCGGACACTTCCTAATCCCCCCACCCCATCGCAACGACACGGCTTCCATCTCCCTCTTTTGTTCTGCACTCGCATTCAGGTATCGATCTGGGTTAAAAACGTCAGCATCGGCGCCGTAAATTCCTTTATCGCGATGGATGACGCGGGGGTTGCAGCCGACTTTTGTGCCAGCGGGGAGGAAACGCCCTTCGAATGTTACGCCACCATCGGGGACGACGCGCTCGAGAACGAAGCCGATTGAGGCATGGAGACGCATGCTTTCGACTGCAGTAGCGGTGAGGTAAGGCAAAGCGGCGCACTCGTCGTAGGTGGGGATGGGTGAGGTAAGTTTCCCGGCTTGTTTGGCGGCGAGGAGTTCTTGTTGGATCTTTTCCTTGACGCGTGGGTTACGTGCAACCTGGATTATTAGTGCTGTGAGTGTGCTGCCCTACGGATAATGTTAATACGTGCTTTGTTTTACGCTGACTCGACGTACCATTGTGTCAAATCCGGCGTTGAGGACTAGATAAGCCATCAAGGGAATCCATGAAGTTCTGAAGTCCGGACGGGTGTCGTGGAGTTTGATGACATCAGTAAAGAAGTCAGATGTCTTTTGGTATTCGAGAGAGGTCGTTCGTTCTTTGATACGACGGGAAAAGGTCTCTAAGGTGTCAGCTTCGCTTATTCTTTCACAACCTACAACGGACATACCTTGAAACACCTCAGGCTTTCCATGCTCGCTTCTTTCGGCGCAGACAATCCAATTTTTGGCAGCCATATCCTCATGAGTCTTCGCAAATGGTAGTACAGCAGGAGATGGCCCAGCCAATGATGCTCAGTCCACACGTCAATCACCAATTGTGTATCACCAGCGTCGTCTCCAGAGCTAATAATATCGTCGCTATCAGAGAAAACCATGCTCTCAAGCAGCTCCGTAGAAACAACTAGAAAACAAATCATGAGACATATTTTGTGGACTTGAGAAAGCAAAGACTTACTATGCATCCACTTCAACAGATCAAGAGCATTGCCCTGTTCTTGCGTCATCTTCTCCACATATCTCTCCAATACAGGGTCACACAGTCTTTCATACTTCTTGACCGCGGCCAGTGTGAGAACTGGACCTGTGACTCTCTTGATCATCCTGAAGCGCGGCATGTTTGTCTCTGACAACAAGGACATTCGTTCCTCTGTTTGTTGATCGGGTCCCAGAGCCATATAATAATCTGACTTGTTGTAATCGCCATTCGGTGAGTATATCACTTTTGATGCAGCCACCGAAGAGAGCATGACATTGTCGTAAGAGACACGAACAATAGGACCGTACTTCTTATGTAAAGCCATATCAAGGACATGACGTTTGAGAGTACGGTCATGGAGGACAAGCCATAGCGAGGTGAAACTAGCAAAGAAAGGGCCAGGAATGCCTGAGAGGGGGTGAAAGTAACGACGGTACACGATGGTTGTTGCAATAGATATTGCTAGGAGACTAGGTAGAAGAACAACAAATACAGCAGTCGTGGACCATGTAGCTAAGGCTAACTTTGACAACGAAAGCAGCCATGATGAGGACCCGTCTGCAGAATGAGACGCCATGATAATTCAGAGCGTATTGAGCAGCGTAGTTTCAGCGCAAACAAAGAAATCAATACACAACTTGTAGCAGTGAACTCAAGCACATTTGATAGATGGTGAACTGTTTGCTTCGCATCGCCGCATCGCCGCATCGCTGCATCAGCGGAAAACCGCTAGCCTTAAACGAGCTAACGAAGACAGACGAGGACAGTTTGCCCATTGGTGGATCAATTTTGTTCATTCTGCCTATGCTTTACTGCGCCACGGGGAAATGTGAAGGGGATGTGGAGAAGGACTTGAGGTGTGGAACAACTTGATGGGAAGAGGAGTTCTTCGAGGAGAGAGTACTTGCAGAGGTGGGGGCGGGACGGTTGAGATGCGGGAGACGGGATATGGAAGATGGGAGATGTTATGGCGGCCTGAGGCACAAGGCCGTTATTGTAGCTCGGGTAAGGTTACGCTAAGAAAACACGCTAGAGGAACCTCACACTCACTCCCGTCCCGTCCTCTCTTTTTGACTGCACTGAGGATATACTTTTGAGAATATACGACGCTCTGCTACTCTAGCTGTGGTTCTCTTGTTCTCTCACGCTGATGCTCCTTTAATCTCTAATGATATTAACGCGAAGCAAGTGCCAACAACGCGTGAATACTCACTGCTAGGGTCATATCAGAAGCTCCAATCGTGCATTTACCCGGTGCTTGACGCGATTTATCCTGCAGGCTGCACTTTGCCTTACCTGTGCTTACAAGTATTTCTCCGATACATGCCCCTTGTCAGTCTTACGTTGCCGAAGTGGCCCGTCTTGCAGTTCAGAATGATCCAATCACTTGGGTCATCGCCTCTCATACCATCAGCGACCGATCAGAGCATATAGTTCGGTCTGTGTCCTTACGGAGACTGCACGTTTGAAAGTTTACCTATACAACATTGGCTAGCTTGCTTGCCCTACCCCTCTAGTTACCAGATATGTCACAAAGTCACATCGATTCCACAGCGGCGGACGAACCAAGAGCCGTCACATCAATTCTCCAGGAAAAAGATAACGGTGGTGTTGAGCTCCCACTTGATGAGCAAAATCGAGAACAATTGCAGCTGAACGACTTGGTTTCCAACCATGGAATGTTCTCAATCAGTTTCATGACTGTAGCGCTCATGTCAGCCGTGTTCCTTGTCGCCCTGGACGTCAATATTCTTGGTAAGCAATTGCGAAATGTCTTTTGGTAGAAAGATATTATCCTAATTCTCAGCTACTGCGATCCCTAGAATCACTACCGAGTTTCATAGCATAGACGATGTTTCTTGGTATGGAATAGCATATTCGCTGCCAAAGATGGCTCTGCAACCCACCTACGGGCGAATCTATGGATCCTTCTCTTACAAGCACGTGTTTTGCTGCACGATCGTGATCTTCTCTCTAGTCTGTCACCCTTTACTGCTGTTAATTCATTGTGCACAAAGAGCCGAAGCTCGTGAACAACGTTCTGAGGGTGTGTCCTAACTTGACACTCTGAAGATATGTTTCAATTGTTGCAGCTCCTGGGTATTTCGTGCATGCTAACTTCATTGCAGGGTTCCATTGTATGTGCAACTGCACCTAGTTCTGGAGTCCTCATCCTCGGCCGTACCATTCAGGGATGTGGTTCAGCAGGCGCGTTTTCGGGTGGTCTCCTTCTATGTGCATACGTAGTGCCAAGATCCAAACTTCCTATATATCTCGCTCTTCTTTCTAGCATGTTCATGGTGGCCTCGTGTATTGGGCCTGTCATTGGAGGTGTTTTCGCATCAAGCAGTTTAACGTGGCGTTTCTGTTTCTGGATTAATATTCGTGAGTATCTGATA
>FJOG01000036.1:454985-480095 GCA_900073065.1 Phialocephala subalpina
TTCCACCCTAATGCTCCAACATACTGACTTGTTATTCTAAAGCCATCGGCGCAGTCTCTATTATCATCACCGCTTTTGCATTCCCCACTCCTGCAAGAGCAGCAACAAAGCTACCTCTAAGAGAAAAACTTGGCAGCTTAGACCCGTTGGGCACATCTCTTTTGATAGGCTCTGTGTCCAGCCTGGTTTTAGCATTGCAATGGAGATCTGGACAACTGCCATGGGGAGATAGCCGGGTATGGGGATGTCTGATTGGATGTGTGTTGATGTTGACTCTGTTTGTGTTTCTGCAGATGCGGCGAAAGGAGAGGTAATGCAACATCAAAATGTGAAAGGAAAATATGACTGACGAGTTAGGGCACTTATTCCTCTTCGCTTTCTCACTCAACGGAGTATAGCTGTGGGATCGATTGCCACAGCTTGTTATATGATGGGTAAGTGACATTTCTGGAGAGATATTGCCTATTGTGTATTGTCTCGGGAGTTTGGCAATCGGATGACTCCACCTGCTCCCGGGCCCCTGTTCTCAGCTCAAAAACGTTTGGAAGAAGAATATTGACTCAAAGATTCTCACAGCTATGAACACATTGACTTACTACCTTCCTTTTTATTTCCAAGCTTCGAAGGACTTATCACCAAGGATGTCTGGTATATATATTCTGGCACTTGCAGTGCCGGAAGGGCTCGCTGGGGTCACGAGTGGTATTGCCGTCACCATGACAGGGATGTACGTCCCATTTATGATGGTCAGCGGTATTATTCTTGCAGTTGGATCTGGGTTGTTGACAACACTGGAGCCGGGCAGCGGTCTCGGCCAGATCATTGGCTATCAGATTGTCGCCTCTATTGGGTTTGGCTTGGGAATCCAACTGCCATTGACAGCAATGCGGAATGTTCTGGATGAGAAGGATATTCCAATCGCTAACGCTCTGGTTGTCTTCTCTCAGGGACTCGGTACATCATTGTCATTGAGTATCGCTCAAACAATATTTATCAACAGCCTGTCCTCAAGGTTGGAGACACAGCTCTCGACTGCTGAGGCCAAACGGATAATCACGCTTGGCGCGGCCAAAGTCAACGGCAACTACTTGCCCCTCGAACTCGTCCCATTCATTGCAGCTGCATACAGCTATGCTGTAAGGTGCACATTCTATTTGGCTGTCGCTGCCGCGGGCGTCGTCGCAATTGGCAACTGCATGATGGAGCGGAAGAGGCTAGAGCGGGCGCACAAAGAGCAAGGGCAAGATGTATAAATTGAAAGGGCTTATTATAGCGGCTAAAGTGAACAATACGAACTTTATCAAAAATTTGATATTTGCACCTTTTTAAAATGTAATTAATATACGCAGTTAATAGATTTAATTTACTTTAAATAATTATTATTATATTTTAATATATTAATACGTAATAAACTATTGAAAATATAATATAATAATTATTATTTATTATATTATTATTAGTTTTACGTTTAATATATAATCTTATTAGAATCTTTTATAAATATATTATAATTTATTTTTATAAATAAATATAAAATTAATAATATAAATTATAATATATTGAAAATTAAAATATAATAAAAACTTTAAATATTATAAATATTATAAATATTATAAATATTATAAATATTATAAATATTATAAATATTATAAATATTATAAATATTATAAATATTATAAATATTATAAATATTATAAATATTATAAAATATTATAAAATAATAATAATAAGTCGTAAAATATAATTTTAATTTTATTAAATTTATATATTTCTTTTTATTTAATTAAAATATAATTCTTTTTTCATAAATTATAAAAAATTTATAAAGATTATATAAATAATTTATTAATTTAATAATTAATTATATTTATATTTAAAATAAAAAAATTTAAATTTAAATATATTATTCGCGAAAATTGGCCATTATTTACTTTGGCCGCTATAATATACTAAGGTGCTTATATAAGGTACTTATTTCGCGAGAATTTATATTACAAGTGGAAATAATATTACACTCGATACGAGAGGTCAGCGTAATACGCGCTTGGGGTGCGGATTGGAGGAAATTCTTTCAGTAGACTCCGGAGGATTAGGAGTAAGGTTTATGACAAGCAATAACGAGAGGTCAGCATAATATTCGCTTAGAGTGCGGATTGGAGGAAATTCTTTCAGCAGACTCCGGAGGATTAGGAGTGAGGTCTCTGACAAGCAATAGTTGGGGGCCAGGTGAGGAAAGAGGGCAGGGATGTTTTACAAGCAAGACTAGGTGTATGAATTCGGTAAGTGGGATTTCTATTCAGTAGATTAGCCATGTCAATGATGCGCGAAGTATGAAGTACTCTGCAGTCAATTTATCCTGGACGTCTAGCAAACGTCTCTCAGAGTCTTTCAGAGCTCCGCGCACCAGAGATATAGCGAACTGGTGCTGTGTATAAATACACCGATGCGATTACACATTACTTTCTTCCAGTTTCGAGTTTCGATTGTTGAAAACTAACCGATTATGCCATTCAAAGAACAAGAACCCATCGCCGTGATAGGCAGTAGGAATCCACTCTTCCAGTCTTCCCGGAATCACTTATTCTTCTCACCTCGTCTTTTTGAATGAAATGTGCTGACAACTCATCCAAGTGGGCTGTCGCTTCCCCGGAGGAGCAAACAGCCCTGAAGAACTCTGGTCACTAGTCGCCGAAGGGCGCAATGCCTGGACAGAAGTCCCTGCAGACAGGTTCAAATCATCCTCATTCTATCATCCAGACTCGGATTCTCGGGGAAACACAAACCACAAAGGTGGCCATTTCCTCGACCAGGGCATCGCCGCCTTCGATGCGGAGTTTTTCGGGATATCGCCTCAGGAAGCGGAGGCGCTCGACCCTCAGCAGCGGGTTGTGCTTGAAGCATCTTGGGAAGCTGTTGAGAACGCTGGGATACCAATGAATGCGTTCAAAGGGTCTGATACTGCTGTGTTTGGTATGTCCGGAACAATATCTGGAGGGGAAGAAGGTGTACTCATCAGAGAATAGTGGGAATGTTTGGACATGACTTTGAACACATGATCACAAAAGACCCAATGGCGTTTACGAAATATCACAATACCGGTGCAGCAAGGACCCTGTTGGCAAATCGAGGTATGCACATTGCGTCTTCCCACTTGTCACCGAAGCCGAGCCTCCTTCTTGCTTCAAACCCGTGGCCCAAACGCTTAGCTGGACCTCTTGGCATGCTCTTCATAAATGTGGGCTAAGACCCGCAATAGTTTCTTACGTCTTCGATTTACACGGCCCATCCGTGATGATTGACACTGGATGCTCTGGAAGCATAATCGCAGTAAATTCAGCTTGCCAAAGTCTTCGTTCTGGCGAAACAGACATGGCCCTCGCAGGCGGCGTTGGACTAATTTTCAGTCCCGACCAATTTGCAATGATAAATCAAACTGGGTCAGTGTCTAACAAAAACTTTCATGAACCATCTTCCACTAACCTTGCATAGTATCTTAAATCCAGAAGGTAAATGCTTTGCATTTGACGACCGTGGGAAAGGTTATGGACGCGGAGAAGGTGTTGGCATCGTGGCGTTGAAAAGACTTGATGACGCCATTCGGGATGGAGATAATATCAGAGCTGTCATTCGAAGTTGTGGCGCCAACCAGGATGGGAAAACGAATGGGATTACGTTGCCAAGCTCGATCGCACAGGAATGTCTGGCGAGGAAGATGTTCCAAGGCTTGGCTTTTGCTCCCTCGGAGGTTCATTATGTTGAGGTGAGTGATGGAAGTTTCGATGAAAACCCCGCCCCTCGTGGTATTTGAGGGGGCGAATGTGTCAATGTTCTAGTTCGCATGATACATTCTCACCTTATGGATTTAGACAGAAGGACGCTGACTCCAAGGCTCAATAGGCACATGGCACCGGTACTAAAGCAGGCGATGTTGCAGAAAGTTCGTTGCCCTTTTCACTTCAGGAAGCTACCCACTAATATCCTCTTCAGTGGGAGCGATCAGGAAAGTTTTCTGCGAAGGCCGTGACAGTAAAAAGCCACTATTTGTCGGGACAGCGAAACCCAATCTCGGACATTCCGAAGCTGCTAGTGGCTCTGCTGGCCTCATAAAAACCATTATGGCGATGGAGAAGGGCTTTATCCCTCCGAACATTCTCCTCGAAAACCTCAAACCTGGCTTGGAGCTAGACCAGTGGAACATCAAGGTGAGAGAGACGTCCAGTAGCAAGATGGTAATTGATTTCCGTACAGGTCGCTCGGAATCTAGAGTCATGGCCTTCCACAGATGGCACGCGGAAAGCTGTTGTCAACAGTTTTGGCTCAGGTGGTACGAATGCAATGGTAGTGCTTGAGTCTCTTGGAGATCCAAATAGGGCATTAGAAATCGGTAATAATTTGATTATGTCTTGTAGTACATACCTAACCTGGCTATCTAGGGACCAATGGCAATGGCAATGGCCTCGTGACCACAAATGGAAGCCACAAAAGTATTCCGCCCACGAATGGCTACGTGCATGTCGAAGGGGCAGTGGAACATCAGAACGATTTCCGACTCTTCACGCTGTCGGCAAGATCTGAGCACTCTCTCACTCATTGGATCCAAGATCTCAAGAAATACCTGCAGAAGCACGACAATTTAAGCTTGAATGATCTGTCCTATACTCTCACGAGTCGACGTTCAAATTTCCAATGGCGTTCTAGTATCGTGGCTCAGGATGTCAAATCTCTGGTGCAAAAACTGGATGCTAAAGAACATGTGCCCGCCAAAACGCTTTTCCAGGTTGGGAATGTATTCATCTTTAGTGGTCAGGGAACTCAGTATTGGAGGATGGGATACGAACTCCTCTCTACGAAAAGCGAGTTTTCTCGCTCGATTCAGCTGTCAGATCAATACCTCCAGAGTCTCGGCGCGGAGTGGAGCTTGGTGGAGGAGTTGTGCAGAGACGAAGGATCGAGTAAACTCAATGACAGCAAATATGGCCAGCCAGCCAGCACTGCGATTCAAGTCGCTCTTGTTGATCTCCTGAAGAGCTGGAATGTCGTTCCGTTGGCTGTCATTGGCCATTCCAGCGGCGAGATAGCTGCCGCGTATTCGGCGGGAAGTATCAACCACCGAACAGCCATTCAAGCTTCTTACGAGCGCAGCTTTCTCGCAGAAGCCGCTAGAGAACAAAGCTTGCAACGCGGAGCTATGATGGCGGTTGGTGTTGGTGAAGACGAAGTGAGGGAGTACATCAGCCAACTTACCTCTTCACAAGTCGTAGTTGCTTGCATCAACAGTCCATCGAGCACAACAGTCTCTGGCGATGCACCGGCTGTCAAAGAATTGCAGGAGTTATTGAAGTCAAAAGGCATCTTTGCTCGCTTGCTGAAAGTCGACACGGCGTATCATTCTCACCATATGAAGAGAGTGAGCAAAAATTACCTAGATCGTCTAGAGGGACTTCAATCTGGTTCAACAAGCGCAGATATCCGCTACTTTTCAACAGTTAGCGGGGTTGAAAAATCCGATGACTTTGGTGCATCTTACTGGGTCGAGAATCTTGTATCTCCTGTTCGTTTTGATGGCGCATTTCAGGCACTTGCACGGGAAATGGGGCAAAGTCCCTTGAATCTCATTGAAATAGGTGCCCACAAAGCATTAGGCGGGCCCATACGACAATCACTTGCAAAACAGCAAGCTGGTGGACTGTCGTATCGATACATTCCTACCCTCGTCCGAGGAGAGGACAGCTGTATGTCGCTCATGGAGACGGCGTCAAATTTGTTCAAGACGGGAGGTGATTTGCATGTAGATGTGGCTGCCTCGCTTGGCATCTCTGATTTATCGCCTTCTGTCATCCGCGATCTGCCTTCCTACCATTGGAACCATACCACGACACATTGGAACGAGCCGCGACTGAGCAAGGACTATAGATTCAGAAGGTATCCACACCATGATTTGCTGGGGTTGAGGACGACGACTTCCCCTGATAGGGAGCCGAGTTGGAGAATTATTCTTACTCTTGACAGTCTACCATGGCTAAAAGATCATATTGTTGATAGCTTCGTGGTATTTCCTGGCAGCGGATACATGGCAATGGCTATAGAGGGTCTGAAGCAGCTGCACCAAGATCAGCATCCCAACTCTGCCATCACAAACTTCCAACTCAAGAACATTTCTTTCAAGCGGACTCTAACGCTGTCTAATGATACGGCTGGGGTTGAAGTGATCTTGACTTTGCGACATTCGGGGTCATCAGGATACGACTTTGCTGTATCCTCCATTTCAGAGCAAGGGAACTGGCAAGAACATTGCGACGGGAAGATTTCAGCAACTTTAGAGGCAGCCTTGGATGAGGTTGAGCAGACTCGAGAGATCGACCTTCGTCTCAAGACCCATGCGGACAGTCTCAAAATTGCGGAAAGTTCCTGCGTCGAACTTGTTGAACAAGCAGAGTTATACCACACATTAGCATCGGCAGGCAACCAATATGGTCCTACTTTTGCAGTTGTCAAGGAAGCCCATCTGGCCAAATCCAAGTCTTTGAGCACTGTTATAATACCAAACATCACTGCTATCATGCCGTCTCAATGGCAGCAGCCACACGTCATCCACCCTACCACTTTCGACGCACTCCTTCACACTTGCGTCCTTTTGTTTAGCCGAGTATCTAGTCATGGTTCTGTAATGCCTGTGTTCATTGGTAATGTTTTCATCTCCGCCGATATTCTGAACGAGCCGGGCCAGTATCTTCAAGTTCTTTGCGACTTGAAGACGACATTTACTTCGTCCTCCAATTTCGACATCGTGGCGTTTCAAGAAAATTCAGGTCAAGAGTTTATCCCAGTGCTGACAATATCGGACGGAGAAGTGCGTGTTATTGGAGCATCCCAGGAAACTTCGAAGGCTGGGAGTGATAATATTTTCAAGATGCAATGGGGCCTGGACATGTCCTCCGTCAAAGCGGAGGCGCTGGAGTCCGTCGTAATCCCTCTTCAATCTGATGATATTGGAGTTACACCAGCAGAAAAGACTGTTGCACTAGTAAGTCCAGAGTTTCGCATCAAAGGTCTTCCAATTTCTTCCATATGAGAGTCCTTGTGCAAGCAGCCTTGGCACATTCAAACAAATCTCAATACCTGCAGAAACTAACCAGATTACTCGAAAAAGGACATTGCTTGTACTCAATTTATCGACTGGGCCGTTAAGGAGGTAGATCAACGTGGGTTGAAAGTTCGGGATGACTACAGAATCAGCCTTTTCACGTGGATGAAATCTCTAGTCAGCTCTGTTGCCGGCCAATCGTCGCTCCAGAACGGAACTTGGACAAAGGAAAACATTGTACAAGAACTCATGAAACTCGGGTTAGAAGGAGAGCTCGTCGCCAGAATGGGTCCTCATCTCACTTCTGTTCTTGTTGGTGAAGCAGATCCATTGGCAATGCTCCTCGAAGGCGACTTTCTGTATCGTGTCTACAATGGCGATGCAATGACTAGGGGGAATCGTTACCTGGCAGAATATACCAAACACTTCGCATTTCAGAGGAGTGGCATCAGGATTCTGGAAATCGGGGCTGGTACCGGAGGCGCGACGTTTCAGCTGTTACAACAGTGCAGTCCAAATGGTGAAGCGTTCGCCTCAGAGTATGCCTTTACTGATATCTCGCCTGGATACTTTGATGCGGTCCGGACTTCATCACTGAAGAAATGGGCGCATATGCTGACATTCAAGAAATTGGATCTTGAGAAGGACCCCATTGCACAGGGCTTTGAAGAGCATGGATATGATCTTATTCTCGCCTCGAATGTGGTTCATGCGACTGTGTCGCTTACTCAGTCATTGAGCCATATCCATCGATTGCTGAAGCCGGGAGGAGTGCTTGGTCTCATGGAAATTGTAAAAACAGCGCCTCTTCACAATATGACTTTTGGTCTTCTCCCAGGATGGTGGGCTGGTAAGTCTGGCACAACTTTTCTCCTGCAGCTAAGTTTCTGACTCTTTGCAGGTGTTGTCGATGGCAGAACTTCGAGTCCTTTGCAAACAACAGAACAATGGAACCGCCGATTAATCGATAATTCGTTCACAGGGGTTGATATGGTTGCGTATGATTTTCCGGAGCCTGCACGCCACTGTGCTTTCATAACATCGACGTCTGTTCCGAAGCCGGTCTTGAATGGGTACTCGAATGGGTACTCTATACAGCAAATCGAAATTCTGAATGGCCTCCCAGCAGGGCACCCCGGCAACTATGTCTGCTCTACTCTCCACGAAAACTTGGCGACCAAAAACTTCCAGACAAATTTGCGAAAGTGGTCGGATGATGCAATTGACGATTTGTGTTCGTACGTTATTTTGGACTCGGCAGATCGACCCCTCCTCACTCGCGTCTCCCCCGAACAGTTCAAACACATCACTTCGCTGTTGACCAAAGCTTCAAAGATGTATTGGATCACCTTGTCAGATGGTACGGCTGGCATAGTACCAAATTCTGGAATTGTCACTGGACTGGCCCGATCAGCTAGGAGTGAGATTGATAATATCTTGTTCTTCACACTCGATGTGCAGGATTCCCTCGATAATCAACGGGAACAAATTCTCAGCGCAGTCTTAGGCTTCATCACAACTACCGAGACTAAGATTGCCACCCAACAAGCCCTGGAATTTGAGTACATGTTGAAGGACGGGCAGCTACATATCCAACGCTTTGTTCGAGACACCAAACTAAACAAGGCTGTGTCGAATAACGAAGAGGAACACGAAGCGGAAGAATATCCTTTCTATCAACCAGAGCGTGCATTGAAAGCTCACGTCGAAAAGCTTGGTCTTCTAAGCAGTCTCACCTTTGTGGATGATGAAATCTGCGCGCCTACAGAAGATGAAGTCGAGGTTCGGCCCTTCGCGTGGGGTGTCAATTTCAAGGATGTCTTCATCGCTCTCGGTCAGATGAAATCAACTCAGGCCATGGCTGGCGAGTGCGCAGGCGTGGTTACCCGTGTCGGCACGAATTTCTCCTCGCTTTTCAAAGCCGGCGATCGTGTTGCAGTTATGATAGGGACTCCTTACTCCAGTTTGACAAGAACATCCGGCAACTTCGTACACAAAATTCCTGACTCCATGTCTTATGCCGACGCTTCTTCGATTCCTGTTGCGTTTGCGACGGCTTATTATAGTATTGTTGACTGTGCAAATTTGCAAAAGGGAGACACCATCCTGATTCACGCTGCATCCGGGGGTGTAGGACAAGCCGCGATTATGATTGGACAGCACATTGGTGCTACTATCTTTGCTACAGTTGGAAGCAGCGCCAAGCGCCAGCTCCTGATGGACAAGTACAGCATACCTGAAGCTTATATATTCAGTAGCAGGACTACAGACTTTCACGCAGGAGTTATGCGTCTCACGTGTGGGAAAGGCGTCGATATGGTACTCAATTCGCTCTCTGAAGAAGCGCTTGATGCGAGTTGGAAAAGTGTTGCACGCTTGGGCACCTTCGTCGAGATTGGGAAAACTGACATATATCGGAGAAATAATTTGAGCATGGAGCCCTTCGACAGAAACGTCAGATTTGCATCTGTAGATCTGGCTGTAGTTGCTCAGGCTCGCCCAAAGTCCATTCAGGATTTACTGAGGAGAGTCTTCGCCCACGTTGAAAGCGGCCACTTTCAGCCACTGCCAACAATCACTTTTCCCATTGCGTCAATTGAGCAAGCTTTCAGGTTGATTCAAGCTCGGAAGCATACAGGGAAAGTCGTTCTCGAGGCAGCCTCAAATTCAATTGTCAAGGCTAGAATACCACCTCTACGTCTACGTAGCGATGGCACCTATGTTATTGTAGGAGGGCTTGGAAGCCTTGGGAGACAGCTATGTCGGCATCTGCAATTTTGTGGTGCACGCCGTATCGCAATTTTCTCTAAAAGGGCGTTCGATGACGACGCGAGACGTATTCTTGAGAAGGAACTGGCAGGCGAGAGTGACTCTCAGGTCAAAATTTTAACCTGTGATATTATCGATGCGAGTCAAGTCTTCAAAGCTGCTGAAGAGCTTCATGTTGTGTTTCCGCCTGTAAGAGGCGTCATTCAAGCCGCAATGGTTATCGCTGTAAGTTAGGGTCCCACGAGACCGAAGACGACAAGAAATAACTAACACAAGTCTTTCAGGATCGAACCTTGTCCCAGATGAGCGTTGGAGATTTCCGGACTGCGTTAGGGCCAAAATACGAGGGCACGAGGAACGTGGCCACTGTGTTCACAAACGATACTCCCCTCGACTTCTTTATCATGTTGTCGTCTGTCGCATCAGTTCTGGGCCTGCGCGGGCAAGCCAATTATTCCGCTGGGAACGCATATCAGGACATGTTTGCGCATTCGATGGCATCTAAAGGTCTCAATTTCGTGTCTCTCAACCTGACACTCATGATCGATTCCGACGTGATGTCCCAAGAACGAGTGGGGCTCATGGCAAGACAAGGTTGTGAAGCCATCCCTATGGAGCCTGTCTTATCTTTGATAGATTATGCCATGGCTCATGCTTCAAACGATAAATGCAACCAGATTGCCATTGGGATCAGCCCCCAATCTATGCTGGACCGGGCTGAAAATGGCCTGCGAATACCACCGCACCTGGGAAATATCTTCGCCAAGGGTCAGCGGCTCGCTCAAAACTCGTCTCATAATGTTGAACGCACTGTTGAAGACTCAATCGCTCATGCGTCTTCACAAGAAGAAACGGAGGCTATGATTCTCGATGCCGTCAAGGAGAAAGTCTCTTCACTTACCGCAGCAGATTCTCAAGACGTTAATTTGGACGCTCCTGTCACCGATCTAGGACTCGATTCCCTTGTAAGTGAGGTCCTCTAAAGAAGTTTCCCTATCCTCCGTGCTTTCAATTGGCATGGGACATTATCGAGTAGACGAATATCGCAACCAATTGGAGACTCACATGATCTGCAATCACTCGTGCAAGAAATGCTGACAAATGATATTGCAAATAGGTCGCCATCGAGCTCAAGAATTGGGTTACCAAAACCCTTCAGGCGGTCGTACAGACAACCGATATCATGGACTCACCCAGTCTCAAGGCTTTCGCAAAACTTGTGCTACAAAAATCTGCTCTTGTAAAGAAAGATGTAAAGACTGTTGAAAAGGTTGAAATCGCCGTGGAACAAGTTGTCGATGGCAAGGATGGGGCCAAGGAGACCAGTCCAGCTGTCACTGAGGTCGATTTGCCAAAGTTCCCTCTTTACTCACTAGACACCACGATGCAGGTATTCATGGAATCTATTGGCCATCTCGGAAATGAACAAGAGCTGCAAAAAACCCGCGAGGCAGTCTCAGCCCTTCTCAGCCCTGGTGGTATGGGAACACGGCTACAAGCCAGGCTGGAAATCCTGAACAATGATCCTAAAGTGGACAACTGGTTGATTGATATTTACAATCGTGCCGTGTGGTTGAGCGCTCGTGATATGGGTCCTCGAGGGCACAATTTCTTTGGTACACATGAACTTAGCAAGTCACCCCAGACCCAAGCCGAATGTGCAGCTCTTATTTCCCTGGCTGCTTTTGAATACAAGCTTTCGCTGGATGCAGGCACCGTCAAACAGGACTTCCGAAATGAACAGCCGTTGTGCATGGAGACTGTGCATTGGCTTTTCAACTCGAATCGAGTACCAGTCCTTGGATGTGACCGTGTCGATCGTTGGCCAGGAAATGATTACCTGGTTGCTATGAGACATGGACACGTGTACAAAGTTCCTTTAATGTTGGCAGACGGGCAGAAGATATCACATTTGAAATTGAAAGCAATTTTCCAAGCGATAATACAGCTTGCCCCAGAAGAGGTGAACTGGGCGAGTGTCCTCACGACAGGAAACCGCGATATTTGGGCAAAGGTACTTCTTTCATCCACAGGATATAATACGTACAGAAATTACTTGCTGACAATATCATAGACTCGTGATGAGGTTATCGCTGCTAGCTCCATCAACGAAGAGTTCATCACAACTGTTGAGAAGTCGCTCTTTGCCGTCTGCCTTGAGGATTCGTCTCCTGCCAATGGGAACGAGAGGGCTACCGCTTTTCTCTTCGACGAGAACTCCAATCGATGGCTCGATAAGACTGTATCCTTCATCATTTGTGCAAATGGTGTGTCAGCCACTTGGTATCAGCATGCAATGATCGATGGGTCAACTCCAAATGGTTTAACGCAAGCCCTCTCAGAAGCTACCGTTGATCATATCGAGTCACTTGAAACTTACTCTTTGGACTTGGTGTCAGAAGATTTCAAATACATTCCCTTCTTCGCAACTCCATCGATCAATGCCCATATTACGCAATTGCGAAAACAGCACTTAAGCTCCATCAGCGGCTTTAGCTACCGAGTTCACGTCCACACAACATACGGAGCGACATACATCCGCAGCCACAAGCTTCCGCCCAAAACAGTCTTCCAATTGATCTTACAGATAGCAGCTCGGCGCAAGTTCGGGTACAACCCTTCTTCTTGGGACATGGTTATACAGCGCCAGTTCAAACGAGGCCGTTTCGACAGTATCAATGTCCAGACTGCTGAAGTCGCCGCCTTCTGCGCCATCGCGGAGGATGATACCGTCAGTTCAGCAGAACGAAGACGCTTATTCATGGATGCCGTCAAGTCACACGCAAGGTTTGTGGCATTGTCGACAAGGGGGCGGGGTTGGATGAGACATGTCATGGCTTTGAAAGAAGTCATGCAACCGGGTGAAGAGCTGCCTGCATTGTATACAGATCCCGTGTACCTGAGAACGAGGGAAAGGAAGGTCTTCACTAGTTTTGGGGACTCGGGAGCTCTCGAGTTGGGGAATTTCTGGGCTGATAGAGAAGCTCTGTGGTTTTCGTGCGAGTTGGGTGATAATAGCGCAAGGATCTTTGTCGCGAATGGTGAGGGTAGGGCTGATGAGGTTGTGGGCTATATCAAAGAGGCTAGTCAGGTTATCAGGAGGATTATAGAAGGTTTGGTTTAGATATTATGTATATATAACTTTCAATAAAGTTTATTTACTTTTTGTATAAAACTTCTTTTTTAATAAAGAAATGTTCGCCAACAGGCTTGTTTTATGGAAGTGCCAAATGTGGTAGGAGCGACGACCTGTTTCTGAACCTGCAGAGCCACGTATCATGCACAACAAAGTATCCAAGATTCATCGATAAATGATTGAATTCAGACTTGCAAGCTTCGAATCTTCCAGCAATTGGTTCTTGTGCTCGAATGTCATGCCACACGCTGCTAAGTGGAGGCCCAAGACCTCAGACGAGACTTAGGCTGCTCGCAAAAAAACCATGGGGTACAAAACCCCATTCCCACCCCGCCTTATGGGGGACTATGGGTGGGGTTTTTTGTTTTTGAATCCCCCACGAGTAGAGTTTTTTTGAGAACTTCCTCCATGGGGCTTCGCGGGGCCTTATAGGGTGCCAAAATTACATAAATGTATAATATATGCGTAGATTTTGCATATTTTCATGAATTTTATATAGTTATATATATTTTATGCATATATTATACATTTATGTAGTCTTAGCACCCCATAGGGCCCCGCCAAGCCCTGTAGGTTTCTCCATGGGGGAAGTAATAATATATCTTTACCCTATAGAGTATTTGTAGGTGGGGTAAAATCTTGAAACTTCCCCCATGGGCCCCCCCACGAGCAGCCTAGACGAGACTAATTGTAGCTCAAAGAAATGAAGATTTTTAGAGTCCCAGTGTTGCTCGAGCCAATGACTACTCGTCCGCCTCCATCTCTGAAGCCACTAGACAGCAGCTGCCCCGAAAAGAGATTCCGAATCTCGTCGAGATTTATAATTTCTTGAGGAAATCCATTGGTCTAGTACAGCGCTCTCGATGTCCCAACCCTGTTTGTACTTTCTTGGGCTAATAGCTGTTAGCAAGGATAATTATTGGTAAATGCCATGCTGTTCGAGTGAACATGGTAGTTCAGCCTGCAGCAAAGACCAAGCAGGCCTCGGACACTGAAACCGCTGATTCAACGAAAATCCGCATCGAAAATGCTAACAAGAAGAAATAAAGAACAGTCGGGGCCCTCTCAGCCTGGAAAAGCTGAGGATGAACCCCAGGTCCCCAGCATCAGCAGAACCCTCCAATTCCCATCGATAAGGCTACAATAGATTACATGAACACTAAAAGCAGCTCGATACTGCCAAGAATGCTGTTGGACTTGATCGCAAGGGAAACCGTGCATCTGCTGTCCCAAATTGCAGACATTGCGATCGGATAACCATAGACATTGCAAATACCTGCAATAATTTCGTGTTCCTCTGTGCAAATTCGGAC
Organism: Phialocephala subalpina; assembly: GCA_900073065.1. Classification (NCBI taxonomy): domain Eukaryota; kingdom Fungi; phylum Ascomycota; class Leotiomycetes; order Helotiales; family Mollisiaceae; genus Phialocephala; species Phialocephala subalpina. The sequence continues at coordinate 469,288 of FJOG01000036.1, forward strand.
AGTGTTTCCCATGATATGGCGCTAGCCATCTTGTGTCTTGTTTGAATTCAATTGCAAATAATGAGTCTGATGAGATATGGACTGCACATGATGGAGGAAAGAAAGTTCTGGTTGGGAAGCTGAAATTTTTTCTCAATGGTCCCATGCACGTGCCACCCCAATTTCAACGACGTTCCTTCATTCCCTTCCCTTCGTGCATCACCCACCAACCAACAAAAAACTTCTGTACTTACTCGTGGACTGGAAGTTCTTGTAATTCTGGATTCGCGGAATTCTCGGTAGCACCGAAGCTCTCAGCTCTTCCCTGACCGAGGAGGCAAGTGCCACTGAGGTACGGTGCGGGGTTGTTAAATGTGGGGTGATTTGTTTTGTGGCCCTTGATTTGAACTCTAGCTACGAAAGGATTGCTGCGAGCAGGTCCCTGAATCAATCTGGCTGTGTCATTTTGCATCGTTATCACATTCTTTGCTCTGATACTTCGTTGTCTGCCTGTTTGCTACATCTCAACGTTTCGTGGATTCCCTCGTCAGAGAGCATCTTGTCCCAGCTCCCGAAGCGACAGCTATTGAAAACTCTATGCGTCTAGTAATCATGGCGTTTCTGTACTCTGGCTTTATTGCCAGCTATGGGCTGTCTGGAATGTTTTGACGAGAATGGAAGTCTGCCTATGACTTTGCTTACAGCTATCAATCCTTGATCTCGAGATGCCTTTTTCTTACTTGGCTGCCACCATTCGTCATGTACATGATCGTAACGCGACTAAGTTCTAACGGAAGTGGATGGAGTCTTGGCTGCTCAGACTCTGCGATAGTTATAGATGCGTTCTATAGTTACCTTCGAGATCTCCTCATTTAGATCACGAAGTGAAGATCTCAAGATACAGGAATCAACAATTGATTTTCATTGCGATTGACTACTCAACAACGGCAAGCGAAGGCCAGCAACTAGACATACATCTTCACGTTCTTCTTGTCGTTGAAGAAGAAGCAAGCGACATCCTCCCCACCCTTCTGTTCGCGAAACAAGCACTGGGGGCACTTTGACTCCGTATCGACCCTTCTCCTCCCACCACGCCATACGCTCTGCCTTCTTTGCGGCTGATTGCATGCCAGTGGTACGTGTGTCGTTCGCCAACTCGGGCCAGTCGTTGAAGGCGTTATATTGTGACATCCAGCAGATTCGAGGACGGCCCTCGTTCAACTCAGCGTTCACGGCACGGTGGCTCTTGCTTTCCCGATCCTTGTTGTGGAGCAAGGCGCGGATTGAGGTGGGAATGTCGCTGTTGAGAAGGAGGTCGTGCATTCTACCTTTGCTAGCTGGCTGTGGTCCGACCGCAACGGCTTGCCAACGAGTCAAACGACGTTGCGGCGAGGGGTTTCGGAAATTGAGACGATCACCAAGTCCAGAATGACCTTCAGCAGCAGGGACATTCTTTGATCCCAAACCTCTAGACGCACCACCAGCACCAAATCCCGATCGAAAACCATCACCAGCAGTCACAGAACCCGAATTACCAGTGGTAGCAGGGACATTGGCCCACTGGTTCCAGATCCCGATTCAGAGCCAACACCAGAAGATCCCGAATCAGAATCATCACCGAATCCAGGGATATTTGCCGAACCAGCTCCCGAAACACCACCAGAACTTCCTCCGTTGACAGAGCTACCTGGTCGAGATACCAATTCCATAAGTCCTGGTCTAACTCCTAATCCTCTTCCCCATGCTCGATGCTCATCCACTGGACTCAGTTCACCTTGGCCACGTCAGCCAATGTTCTAGAAAGACCAGGACATTCTCGAGATATTAAGACGTACCTGATCGCAATTGACCCTCTACCCTCGCAACCTTGGCATTCAGATCCCGATTCTCGTCGGCAGAAGTTGGTCGCGAATCTGACGCTTCTCTCGAGAGACTTCGGTGTCGAGGTCAATGACTTCGCGAATTACCTCCTTGCCCTTGCCGTCAACCTCAGCAATCAACTCCTCGAAATATGCCTTTGGAGATAATACGTCCAAGCTGGTCTGAATATCGATTAACCGTTGGTAGATTATTAATCTGTCCTGCCAAAGTTTCGAGATCCGTATCTGTTGGCAATGCCTTCAAACTCTCGTCCAAGTTCTCGAACTTCTTTGTGAACTCTACGGCTTCGAAGTCGACTTTCGGCAGCAACAGGTCGACGTCCTTCTTCGCCGGCAGCAAGTCGATCTTTTCACCCATTTTGCACAGCTTCTTCTCGAACTCGACATTTTGCGCAGACTTTGCCAATGTGGATAGGTCTGTCGTCTTTGCCAAGCCAGAAAGGTCCGCAGTCTTCGCGTCGCCAGGAGACTCAAAATGCTCTGCTTCGCCAGAGTCTACAAGTCCGTCTTCTTCGCATATCCGGCAATCGTTTCCTCGAAGTCGCTCTCCTTCAACAAATCATCATTGTCGGACCTTGCTGGGAGCTTGGTCGTCAATGCCTTCATCTTCTTCTCAAGATCCTCCTTTGTGACCAATTTCTCGATCGCCGTGTTCATGGTATCGACCTTGGTGTCCGGAGTTCCAACTGGACCTAGCGACGGCTTCAAAGCATGCCCAATACAACTGTCACTATATCCCGAATGCTGTTCTCGAACGCCTCTCTCTTCTGCCGCTTCTCCTCTGGATCTCTGTTCTTCTCCATCTCCGCCTTCTGCTTCTCCTTCTTCCTCCAATCTTTAATCGGGTCCATGACCAGTTCGGGAAGTTACTTCGATGATATCGTTGAATAGATTCCAGATTATCACAAGAGCGTTTGCGGTTATTCAGAGAATGATTGGTGTTGGCAGGTGATGTAGTGGCGAGGAAGAATCGCGAACACGAAGTCGGTGGGTGATAAGCGAACACTTTCGTCAACCGCGTTTTGGTCCTCGCGAATGACCCAAATTCACTGGAATATTGCAAGTCACATCTCACTTTGAATTCGTGATCTCAGAGTTACGCCATTGGGGCGCGGCTTTTGCAATGTTGAATGGCGCTCTAATCATTTGGTTTCTGGAACATCTACCACAGCTACATGATGCCAAACGCTCACTCTCAACCCCGACGTATTTCATAACACTTCTGTAGTACTCCACGCACCACCATATCGAAATTCAAGGGCTGCACAAATCATCAATCTCGTCTACAAACGTAACATCGCCTTCGACAACTGCACCATTCCCAGCCTTGATCTTTCGCACCAAAGTTTCCTGTAACTGTTTCTCGTAATATTTTTGAAAGTACTGGGAACTTTCATTCCATGAATCTTGAACCATGGCAATTGTGTGAGGTTGACTGGTCTCACGAAAAGCTCAAAATCCTCATCAACATCTCCAATTGGAAACTCCACTCCTCGCTGTGAGTAGTACAGTACACCTTCTCTGACCGCACCCAGAACTGCTCCTTTCCAATAGCCTCGAGATGACCATTTGAGTGGTAAACACACCTAGCGACAAGACCTGGTACCCAGCTTTCTCCTCGAGAAACTCCCCGACACCGACGCTGGTCAGGGAGTATAGCATATCGAAGCATTTCTGGGGTCGAAAGATTTTCTCCAGGTCTTTCCATCGCTTCAGATCATCGTCGCCTGGAAATAGCCTATCGGAACCCTTGTAAGGTGGTTTACTCGACACCCACATGAAGCATAGTCTGTCCAGAGGATTCCAATCTCTGTATGGAGCGTCATAAGTCATTGAAGCAGCCCGAGCAATCATGTCTCTGCAATGACCTAGATCGATGAGTTCTAGCGATCGCTGTATGAGATACGCCAGACTCATGAATAGAGATGCTCGAGAAATGCCCGCCAGTTTAGCTTTGATGCACAGCTCCAAGAACGAGGAAAGCCGACCCAAGGCTTATCGATTAGTACCTTCACTCGAGCCGAAGAGAGTTGGCAAAGAAGCAAGCGCCCAGGGGAGGTGGTTCTTGGTGTGGCCGACTCCAAGTCGAGGATCTGTTGCATCCTGGTGTATCGAGATGAGATATTCTTTCGAGAATGGTTTGGTTGGGCGGTACGAATGGTTGTCGAAGTCGTTCGCCAAGAGAAGATAGTTGCCAGTATCTGGATGAATGTATGGTGCCTTCTTCAATTGGGCTGCTGTCTTGTCTTCTGACAGTTGTCGAGCTGCCTCGTGTGCCGTTCCCGATCCCATGTCCCACTCACATAGAGAACTCCTCAAAACGTTTCTGCGGATTGTACCGACAAGGCCCTTCTGATACTCGATCTCCCTCTTCAATCCCGAGATCTGGACTAGGTTGTTGTTTTTGGACATCACTCGATCCTCCTGTGTCTCCGAAATGCATTTAGGCTCCGGAGACGGGCGTCTTACTGGTGACGAGAGCAACTTGTTCCGGGAATTGTTTCGTGAAATGGGAATAATGTACCCATCCAGACGCTGGTTGATAACTCTCAGACAATCGACCACCTCCCCCAATGTCCGTACTTCACGCTCTGGAATGCACGATTGAGCTCCGGGTAGACTCTCCAATTCATTTACTAGTTGCTGAGGAGCAATGGTACTACCTTTGTGCTCCACTCTAGTAAGCCTCTCGAGGATCTCCAGAAATTTGATCTTTCCCAGCCCACGAAATGCCTCCTCAATCACCTGTTTGGCGATATTTTCTTTCGCCGGCTGGTCTGCATCGTGAGAGATACTCATCACTTTTCTCAGTGCTGAGGTGACTGCCCGGTCCTTTCCGCAAATCTCGATCGCTGCACCTCACACGATTCTCGTTAATAGTACGGCGTCTCTTCTTGACTTCTCAAACTTCTTGGCCCAGGGCGTAGACGTCATTCAGAAGCGGTGCAGCAGTTTATTTGGCCTCCTTGGCCTTATCCTAGGCGCCCTCTCGCTTTTGACGGCCTTCATCTTCCGCAGTCTCAATTTCTCGACGCGTTCTTTGGAGAGAATTCCACCAATTTTGTTCCTCACTGCCCGGTGGTTTTCGTACTTCTACAAAGAGTCCCTAGTAGAGGCTGATAACACCTTCCAATGCCTTTCGCGATTGCATTCTTTGTCCAACCCTGGGATCGTTAAGAGCGCTGGGTCTTTGAAGGGGTGCGGTGGTTGTGTTTGACCAGACATTCTGGAAACCTGATACTCGGATTTGTCGAACTGCCCGGTAAACAAACGCGAAGTCACTGAACGTAGAGTCTGAATTCTCCAAGGAATGAACGCCAATTTGATATGGAAGTTGTCGCGTTCGGTAGCTATTTGGATGGAGTTTATCGCTTCGCGTTATCAGAACTCTCTAGCGTCAACACAACTCACACTTCAGCCTCGAATCGCCATGAAATCAAAGCGTTCAACTAGCCCTTTTTTTATCCTCTCCGTAACTATTTCACAAAACCTGATTATATCTACCCGGATAGAATAATCGCTTTATCTGATTGTATTATCCTTGTATATCTCGAGAGCCACGGTCCGTAAATCTCAATGGCTCAAAAGGTTCTCGTTCATTCACTCACTTGACACGTGGGGATCGCCAGAAATCAGAACATCAACTGCTGGCATGCTACTACTACGACGATCAAAACCTTACAGTCCCAGCGAGTTCAATACTCTGCCTATCTCGAAATGTCTATCATCCTCTGCGAGACCTTTCAAGTTTTTCCTCTCGAAACTTCCTGAGCCGCTCAATCTGTGAGTCAGGGTCTCTCCTCTCCAATTATACCTCTAGTAACTCCTTCTTCAAGTCTGCCCATCGGCCAATCAACTCCCCACCCTCGACATATACCGCAGTTAACTCTGCTTGAGCTTCGTCTCGAGATCTCTCAATGTTCTTCAGGGCTTGAAGTTCAGATCCAAGTATGTGAAAAGTTCGCCGCTCTATCTCCTCGTTCAAGTCGTCAAACGCAGACTGATAAACACGCTATGCGAACGATTGCTTTGTTCCCTCTTTCCGGGTTACATCACTTCCGTGTTTGATCGCGCTCGTAACCGCTCCGCCTCCACCTGCCATAACTCCATTCAAACCTCCCCACCACGTGTATGATCGACAGAGAATAGACAATGAACGCCCCGAAATGCCAACATCGGTTGAATCTATCACCGCGATTAAGGGAACGAATCGCATCCGATAGCTTTTGGCAGGAGCAACTTTCAATGCCATGATCGCTTCCACCAGACTGGAAAGTCAGCAAGCCTCAGCTACATGATCGGGAATCTTACAATTTCACTGGGTTTCCCTCTCTCGCGTGCTTCTCGTAGTCCTACTGGCGTCTTCTCTCGTTCCTGGTCCATCCAATATAAACAACAGACCAGGGCAAAGGATCATCGAGATTCTGGATTTTTGCCAATCGACACTTCGTTTCTCGAATCCATTCCTTAATCTGAGCTCGCTGACTATCATTACGCATGTATCTCCGAGGATGCGCAAGAGGGACCATCTTTGGATTATTCTTGGTGCCGACATTCTTCTAGGTTTATTTCTTCAATGCTTTACTTTGATATTCTTTACTCTAGTCACGATTCAATGGTGAATGTTTGTCGATCGAGCGTGCCGAAATAATCCAAGGTTGCCCACATAGCTAGCATGGAAGGTTCCCGAGCGTAATCCTCCATGTAGGCGATAGTCTTGAGATACTCTCGCTTTGTTGGAGGAACACCTTTCCTATCGCAATGTACACATCCGTAGCATCTCGGTTTCTCGTCTTCAGAAATCATAATCTACTGATCTGGAAGCTTCTAAGCAGGGTTTTGTGCAGACTGGAAAACCAAGTGAAGCTCGTTTCTCCTGAGCATATCGACAACCGGATCGCTGAGGTCGAGGAGGACGTTTTCCAAGCGTTGTAGATCGGTCGAATCAAACGGATTCACTCCTCCGCCGATGCCGTCCGATATCGTCACCATTGCCTTCGCTGGATTGATTCTGTTGGCATCCAGGGAGTGTCTCAGGACTGCTAAATGTTCTGGCAGTCGAACATAACTCCTTTTTTCTTCGTCCCAAGGTCGGTTAGTAAGCTGGCCGCTTCTACTGAGGCGCTGATCCCCCTCGGTCCACCCTCTCCTCACTTAGCTCACCTGACTCGTAATGATGGGGTTCTGCGGTCGTTTGACGGCTCCTTCGATCGCACCGTCATCGATGCGATTTGCCTTGGTCCTTCTCAAATTAAGCAACACCTCGATAAAATTCCAAGGCCATGGTCGCAAGAGACTGAAGACAGATTTAGGGGGGTCGATGGAAGGAAGGTGGTCGATCATCAGGCGATCTTCTATCCACCAGATGAGTACAGGCCGCCAAAGTGGACAGAAGAAGATAAGAAGAGGGTAGAATTGGAAGTTGAGGAGTTGAATCAAAAACGAAAAGAGGAAATAGAACAAGAAGAGCGAGATGGGGTCAATATTGCAGAGAAATATGCCTGTGGTAGGATCGTTAGCAATTATGATCTGACTCTGAAGGATAACATCTGAAAGGGTTGCATGCATGCCCTGGCCGCTGGTGGGTGCGAGAAGGTCTTTGAGCTTATGAATGTAATGTTGGGAGTTTGAATGGTTAATGTAGAATGTGTAACAGCGAATTGCTAGTACATTGGCCGGTTTTGATCTTCGAAGAGTTGTGGGAAGTTCCACCATGCTGATCTGCGAGGGTTCATGGGCGGGGGGTTTTTGGTGTCGGTCTTAATAATCGTACTCTTGTAGTCGTAGTTTGCAATATAAGTCCCCATCCATTTGCTCTTGATCTCTTGGCCTTCCAATGAAGAACCCCGGCCACAATTTGAAGCATATCCTGTCGCAGCACAAGTCTATCAGGACATGATTTCCTTTTTGTAGTACCGTACCCGTGCATGCGTGAATATTCGTCTTTCGGTCTGGCATTCGTCGATGTTGGCGCGGCGATACTATCTGAGGGGTCTTCTTGACTTAACGGAGCCGCGCTCTCGGAGAAATGGATACGAGGCGCGTCTTAATTGGGAAGGTCTTTCCGTGCACTCGTAGCTTGAGAGATATCCATGGCCCTTCAGGTCATCCAATCCACATCGAACAACGAGCCCATCTGGTCGGAGTATTCGGAGCTCCCTCGTGGATTACGTCGTTGGAGCCTGTCGTGCTAGTTGTTGGGTAGAATGTCATCAAACCAATGTGCTCCCTGGGTTTTGCACAACCCCCCCTCGTCAATCACTACTTAAGGGAACTGACGCGACAATGTAATTATATTGAATCCCTCGGATCTCATCGATTAAGTTGGTATTGTGGCTTTTTGGCGATGCCTTCGCAAATGTAACCGAATTCCCGTGATAAATCCCATCCCTGTCAAAATCCCACCCAAAGTGGAAATTACCTCTTAACTTCGAAATTTAATTATAAATTAACTACATTATATTTTGGCTTAAAATTTAAAACAAAGTATTATTATTTATTTGTCTAAAGATGCGTAAACTCATTTTGTATGTTTGAATCGTTCTAGTAATCAAATAATACGCCCACGTGAATTAAACCTTATAACTCTTGGGTTAAGTGCCAATACTTTTAAAATAATAACTAACTGATTATTATTTTGGCGCTACTTCTTTTAAGGACTGCTAGGTGCTAGTTTGACTTTTAGAGCCTTCAAAACTAGTATTTTGATTATATTAGGCGCTTTTTTCGGTTTAGAGGCAGCCTGTTTTGGTACCTTTAGAGTAATATTCCTTAAATCCCTCTATAACTGCTTTGTAGCTTGTCGAGTAGCCTTCTCTTCATCTTCTAATAGTTTCTTGACTTTGTTAGCTTCCCTTATAACTCTTCTCTCGGCTTTTGTAGCCTCTTCTTCTGCCAATTTCTTGTCTAATGCCCCCTGATATTCCCTAGCTTTCTCCACCTTTGGCGGTGACCAGATTTTGAGTCCTTCTGATTCCTCGCCTGCCAAATTAAGCTTCTTTCCTCTTCGCCTTTTCTGATACTCCAAAATAATAGCTTGCCTAAGGTTAGAGGTCTCCTTCTCGAGCATAAATACTCTCGCTATCTTCCGCTTAAGAGCATCAAATAACTTATCAAGGTTTTCATCTGAAGGGTCCGCATTGTACTCTTTCCGCAAGCAACAAATATCCATAGTAGTTTTTGGGCTTTGAGGTGCTCCAAGGGCTAATTAGTCTCTCTTAAGAGGTCGAGTCACTTGAGTAATAACTCTTGAACCGTCTATAGGCCAAATCCTAGGCTTAGCGAATGCATGTTGGATATTTGACTCTATGAATGACTTTTCCCATGCAATTTTGAAGAGAGAATAGAAGAAACGCTTAAACATTAAAGTTAAGCCCCCACTATTTGATATAAGGTTCTCTAGTTCCACAGAATAGGCTATAAACAAAGGCTGGAAATAGCCTACATCTAAGGGTTAAAGCCGGTGTGTTATATAAGGAGGTAGAATTATTATAATGATCCCATATCGGTTTGCCCAATCGATAAACGCCATATTCACATGTGAAGAGTATCTATCTATTAAAAGGAGTCTCTTAGTGCGCGGACTTTTTGGCTTAGTGTACCGTTCGAATACTCTCTATAACCAAGTTAAGCTAAGCTTCTTATTACTCCACCCGTTTTCAAAATTAGCAAAATAAACTTTATCTCCTAGTTTTACATCTTATAGCCATATATCTTGTAGTTCGCCGTTAGCGCCGCGGTAAATAAGGAGTGGTGGTATAGCTCGACCGATTGCTAAAATGTATGCCAGTAATAATATAAACTCTCGATTGCCGTCTTATTTGTTTTTGGTGACTTTGCCAGATTTATATGCTTCCAACGATATAATCCTTTTCATCGTACGTGCCATACCAATAAAAAAGCCTTTCTCGTCGAAATTCCATATATTATCGGCCGTGATATAGTATTTTTCGATGACTTGAGCAAGCTAATACATTTTAACCACGTTAGCTAAATACTAATAAAACAAAAAAACATACAAAAATAAAGGCAATACTAATGTAAAGAATAAAATAAACATAGGAGTATACTCCGCAAATGCGCGTAAATTGTTAATGTTACGCAAATACGCACTTTTTAGCCTAAGCTTATATCTCCTGCAGAAGTCGGCAGTCTAGTTCTTTCTAATATTCCTTCCCCTAATCTCCTTAGCTAAATTCCTGATAATCTGACTAGTGGGAGGTATTCCTCGATCGGTAAGCTTGTTAATATGACCGATTAGAACTTCTTCTTGGGCGTTTATGAGGGCTTAGTAATAAATTGATTGGGCCTCCCGGCGGGTCTTGGTAAGGCTGCGCATCCTCTTAGATATCAACGTACGATCGCATTTGAAGTGCTCCGCTGCTTTGGAATAATCTGTAAACTCTCTTCTTCGAATCGCCTCCACTACGGCGTTTATAGCTGCTGATTTGTCTGCTCTAGCCATGATTAAGTGGTCATAGTGGGGTAGATTTTGAGAAAATTTTAGGTGGGATTTTGACAGGGATGGGATTTGTCACGGGAATTCGGTTACCAGGCATCCAGGGGTTTTCAGGTGGAGGTATCGCATGCTACTGTCGATTGAGCGCTTTGTGCATAGCGCTTGTGTTCATCGCATTATTAGAACTTCTAGCCTTTACCAGAGCAAAATCAAAGAGATAGAGAAACAGAAGCTGGTATTGGGAGATGAGGAGGAAACGCGCTCGACGCGGTCCCCAAAAGAAGTACCGTAGCAATTGATCAGCATCCTCTTCACCGCCCGGCAAATTCTCCTCAGATATCAACTCACTTCACTTCACATCGCTTCACTTCACTTCACATCGCTTCACTTCACTTCACATCGCTTCACTTCACTTCACATCGCTTCACTTCATCTCAAGATTCAACAGATCTCACAAACATCTTGCGCCTACCTTCTTACCGATCGCACTC
>FJOG01000036.1:480613-513931 GCA_900073065.1 Phialocephala subalpina
GAGATTGAAATGTTTGTTTTACCTATCTAGCAATGTTTACTGTGTTTCTTCGTGCTCACGGAACAGATCACCCCAACAGCTATGATCCACCATCGATCACCGCTGAACTGCATCTACATGTACCTTCCACCTGTGCACTCAATGCAAGTTCCAGTGACATACCCTGAAAGCGGGCTGGCTAGGAAGAGCATTACTCCTGCAGCATCTTCCACCGTCCCAGGTCTTCCCACTGCAATATCGCTCGTATCTCTCCATTTCTTCGCATTCAAAGGTATGCCAGAAATCATTTCTTGGCCACCGACGACCAGCTTCTCATCCGGATTTGGGGGCTTCGTCATCCTGGTGTCAATCCATCCATAGGCTGCCGCATTGCAGCGGACTCCATATCTTCGAGGATCAATTAGCTAACATTTTGGCTCTCATCTTTTAGGTACTTACCGACCCCACTCTGCTGCCACAGTCTTCGTCAGTCCTATTATTCCAGCTTTTGCAGTAGCATAGTTAATCTGGCCCATTGCCCCATGCAACCCTGATGTTGAAGACACATTTATGACCGTCTTGGTCATGGTTCTATTTGCTGGATCCATCCAGTGATTGGCTAGAGCTCGGATCATCCGAAATGGAGTATAATTATGAATTTTCATGACGATGTCAAACTTTTCTTCTGTCATTTTGTGGATGGCTGCATCGTTCAAGAAACCTAGGTGCCTAGTCAATCAAGGGGCTGGCAATTACTCAAGAACTTCCCATACCTGCATTGTTGATGAGTATATTAATTCTTCCAAATCTTTCGATGACTACTTTGATGAGCCGCGGAGGGAATTCTACATCGAGAACGTCCCCACAATAACAAAATGCATCATAGCCTGCTGCTTGGAGCTCTTTGACTGCTACATTCGCCTTCTTTTCATCAAGATCGTTGATGGCAATTTTGGCTCCCCTTGAAGCGAGCAGTTCAGCCGCAGCTCTTCCAATTCCTATACAGTCCTGAATTAGAAATGTTTCCTTTACGGTACTTGGAAATGTACCTTGTGCGGCTCCAGTAATCAAAACCACTTGCCCATCAATACGAGTCAAGTCGGCAGGTGGTGTCAAATGATTGCTAAGTTGAAAAAGGCGGTCTGCCATTTTTGCACTCTCAACATCGATCAACAGCTACATTCTACAGCCCAGTCAGGAATCAAAATTGATAAATAATAACTCCGGAGACCCGAAAGCCTCGGTGTGCACTTGCTCCAATCAAACAGCTTTTAGCTTTGCGGAATGAAAAATCAAGTGCCGAAAATGTGGATTCCGAATTTTCGGAACAGGGGTAATCGTTCCGTAACCAATCGCCTTGGAGTCATGCACTCCCATTCAAGCTACCTTAGCTTCAAGATTTAAATGAGGGGCTGGTGGGGTATACATCTTCAGCCTCGTGTACAAGGCTAACCCCTAGGCGGCCCAGATTTTGGTTGCAAACGAAAAATGATGATGCTAAATGGTACAGGTCTGATCACTGGAGCAGGTAGATCTCTACAATCCTGCATATCATAATTCGATTCCAAGGTCCTAACTCTGTTGCAGGATCTGGGATTGGGCAAGCTACAGCAATAGCATATGCTCGAGCAGGATGTCAAAGCCTAACTCTCGTCGATATGAATGCGGCCGGCCTTCAGAAAACGAAGGAGCTCATCAAATCGTCCGATGAAACGATCAAGATGCTTGAATTACTGGTGGACGTCTCTGATGAAACTGCTGTAGAAGAAATGGTAAAGAAGACCGTTGACACCTTTGGTGGGCTAGATTATGGTAAGTGTCTCACCGCCAAACGATCTTACAAATTCTCACACTATGCCAAGCTGTCAATGTCGCTGGTGTAAGACCCCCTCAACCAGTGGAAACTTCCATCTCATCTCCTTTGGCAGGTAACTTGCCGTGATCGCTCTTTGGCATCAGACTACAGCATCTCCGAATTCGACAGAATACACTCCATCAACGCTCGTGGCCTCTTACTCTGCATGCAAGCTGAGCTCAAAGTCATGCGCAGCCAGGACTTAAAAGTTACTTCAGCATCATCCGACATCAAAAGAGCGCAACGAGGCAGTATAGTCAACATAGCATCCACCTGTGGCATAACCGCAATCCCAAACATCATGCCTTATGTGGTATCGAAACATGCTGTGGTAGGCATCACTCGATCATTTGCAGTCGATCATGGCAGAGATGGAATCCGGATTAATGCTGTATGTCCTGGAATTGTGGAAACTCCAATGTTTGTTCAGAGACAGGAGATGGAGGGGAAGTTCAATGGGGAGAATAGCAAGCAGAGTACAGTAGGAGAGCCACCCTTGGGGAGGAATGCATATCCTGAGGAAATCGCGGATATATGTGTGTTTCTGAGCAGTTCAATGGCGAGTTACATTCACGGCAGTATGATCATGGCAGACGGTGGGAAGACGGCCCAATATTAGTTCGGTGTCTCCATCTTATAATCTTGCAATTGGGTTATGAATTGAATTACAAGACATCTTTATCTCATTCTATCGTTTTATCATTTTTATCTCATCGTGACAGTTGTAACCGTGAGAAGGGTCAAAAACTACATTTCCTCTTCCATGCCCTCCCAGCCTGAATACCTCATAAATTATCACTGAATCCGTGACGATTCAGGCTTGCTGACGCCTGGAAACCGTTTCGGAGCTTCGGGACGGGCTTCGGAGCCCCCTGAAGGACAGAACGACCCCGCTAAACATTCTACCGACAGAACCCGGGGTCGCCGCTGTATTTCTACCAAATGTTCTTTCCCAACGTGCTTGTTTGTTCATACTCACCCGGGAAATATTTCATCTTCAAATAATCACATAATGGCAGACACGATAACTTCCCCAGTCCCATTTGCGGATCCCACGTGGCACCAAGATAAATCTCACCCCTTTTACAAAGACAGTCATCGAACCTTGCAAAGATTCCTCAGAAGCTACGTTGATTCTGAGATCGCGCCGAATGTTGCGCAGTGGGAAAAACAGGGTTTTGTTCCAGAGGAGAACTTCAAGAAACATGCTTCTCTAGGATTGCTTGCAGCTGCGGTATTTCCTTTGCCTCTCGATCAATTGGAAGGGATTACACTCCCTGGTGGAATTAGTCCAAGAGGTGAGTGCTCTAATTCTAAAGTGGTTCACGGAGGCTGACATGTGCTAAAGAATGGGATGAGTTTCATGATTCGATAGTAAGTTTGGTCTTGGTCTTTGAATGCAGTTGATTGACGAGATATCCTAGCTCATAGATGAAATGGCGAGATGCGGGTGCCTGGGAACTGTATGGGGAATTAATGGAGGGGCGACAGTTGGCGGTGCTCCACTTTCAGTGTATGCGGACACAGCTCAGAAGAAGAAATATCTTGCCCCTCTTCTCAGAGGAGAACAAAGACATTGTCTGATGATCACCGAGCCAGACAGTAAGTCCACGAACATCTTTCATAATAAATCCCGGCTAACGCATCAATAAGTTGGATCCGATGTTGGCGGGATGACTACAACGGCACAGAAGTCAAAAGATGGCAAGCATTATGTCCTTAATGGTCAGAAGAAATGGGTCACCCAAGGTCAATGGGCGACCCATGCACTGTGCGCTGCTAGGACTGGTGGACCGGGACCCAAAGGTGTTTCTGTGTTCATTGTAGATCTAGCAACAAAGGGAATTACTAGGACCAAGATGGAGAATTCGGGTGTGAGCTCCAGTGGTTCGACATTCGTGGACCTGGACGAGGTTCTGGTGTCAGCCGAGAATCTTCTCGGCCAGGAAAACAAAGGATTTGAAATCATCATGTCCAGTAAGTAAAGTGCCAAGCTTCGAACACAGCTCCCTAATAATTTACTTCAGCCTTCACGCACGAGCGTCTGTGGGTCGGAATCACAGCGCTCCGACTCGGTCGAGTTGCCCTGGAGGACAGCTACAAACACGCTCTCAAACGCGAAACATTTGGAAAACCCCTCTTCGAAAACCAAGTGATCCGTCAGAAGTTTTCCAAGATGGGAGGTCTCATAGAGCCAACTCAGTTCTTCATGGAGAATCTCGTTCACCGATCAGTTCGGACGACGCCGTTGGCGTTCTCGCCACTCGCTGCGTTGCTGAAGGTTCAGGCTGCGCATAATCTGGAGAAAATCTCAAGAGAAACACAGCAGATCTTTGGTGGCCTGGGATATTCAAGAACTGGTGCGGGGGCTAGAGTCGAGCAGATTAGTCGCGATGTTAGGGTTTTGGTTGTGAGTGGTGGAAGTGAAGAGATTTTGCAGGACATGATCGCGAAGTCGTTGAAGAAGTTGGCAAAACTATGATCCGACTCTAAAATGTAGATATAGCACCAATCGAATTTCAATCAGACAGTTAATCGACGTTTTCTTTTTGCAGGCGATTGCGTGAAGCACGGCGTTGTGGGTGGTTCACTTTGACCAGCCATCACTTCCTGTACCCCTCATGCGTTCCGAGACTCTACCGAGTCTTCTCAGGTATATATATGAAGCTGATTCCCTGGACTGGTATGGTACGTGATTCATACTTCGATCATTTCATAATGTCTCAGACCAAACACCGCGTTCTGCTCACAGGAGCGAATGGATTCATTGGAAATCACATTCTTGCCCAGCTCCTGTCCGCGGGATTCTCGGTTCGAGCCATTGTTAGATCCCAAGTAAGATTATTCGGGGCCATCTTGTTGTCCCTTTAGTTGATAACTTCCCGTTGAAATATTCTAATGAAACCATTCTGACTCTAAAATCTGACAGTCCAAAGCCGACAGCCTTCTTCAAACCCATTCAAGCGCCGGCCATAATCTCGACTTCTCCATTGTCCCAGATATCACTGCGCATGATGCTTTCACTGAGGCATACCAATCCGAGGACCCAGTTGACACGGTGATTCACACCGCATCACCGTTCCTCTACCGAGAGGTGAACAATAACCATGATCTTCTTGACCCCGCAATCAAAGGAACCATGGAGATCCTCAAGGGAGCCAAGAATGTCCCAAGCATAAAACGTATCATCATTTTGAGTAGTATTGCTGCTATCATGGACTACTCGGAAACCTCGCCACCTGGAGGAAGGTTATGGACGGACAGAGATTGGAATCCAGTTACTTGGGAGGAGACGAGTCAAGCAGAGGATTATTCGACTGTGTATCGAGCAAGCAAAACTTTCTCCGAGAAAGCAGGTATGTTTCCTTTATTTCTTGTATCTTCAACTTGATCGAGTTGGCTAAAGATACACAGCGTGGGAGTTCATGAAAGAGCAAAAACCGCATTTTGATCTGGTGTCTTTGAACCCACCAATGGTTTACGGGCCGATCCTCCACCCAATCTCTGAGGTTTCCCAGCTGAATGAGTCGAACTTGAGGATTTGGGATCTATTTATCAACAGTTCAAAAGGTGCCGAATTGCCTCCCAATGGAGTCTATTCATACGTGGATGTCCGAGTAAGTCCAATCGCACTCGATGAAGATTGACTAAAACCTGATACTCATTGTCTCTTAGGACATTGCGCTCGCTCACGTAAGAGCGGTGCTGAAGCCTGAAGTAGGAAACAAACGAGTCATCGTTGGTGCTGGTAGTGTCACATCTCAAGAAATTGCTGACATCCTTCGGTCTGAAATCCCAGCACTGGCTGGGCGCACCCCAGTTGGAAATCTTGGGGAGAACACTTTGCCCATCAACCCGTATTCGGTGGACATCGGCCCGGCGAGGGATATCCTGGGTTTAGAGTTTCTAAGCAAGAAGGCCACGTTTGTTGATCTAGCGAGACAGCTGTTGGAGATCGAGAAAGGAAATACAGGTCATTAATCATGAAGCTGAAAAGTTTAGAGTTGTGAAGAATACACCAGTTTATGACTAGATTGAAATCTAGAATTTGTGTACAGCCAACTTCATGAGCGGAGCAGCTTACTCCCCCACCCCCCTGGGGAATGCCGATAAAATTTGGTCAGCTTGATCCAAGTACCAGCTAGCGAGAGGTCAGATTAGCAAAGCACTAAGAGGCCAGAGGCTACGAGGGATAATAGAGAAGACTTACGTAGGGTCGGCCGTCTCATCAGGGACCAATTCATGGTCCAAAAATCCATTATTGAACCAAGCAAAATCAAACTCTGGCTCAGGACATCCACTTGTCCAATCGAAATCCTCATATCGGTGACGTTTTAACAACTCAAAGTAATGCAATCGAGAACCGGGGTGAAAAGCATGAAGCGCACCAGTGACTGTCCCATTCTTGAATGAACTTTGGCAGCTGTCACCCCAAACAGTCTTGTCCAACCACGCCAGCATCTGTGACTGATAGGCTTCCACCTTTCCAGGCTTCAAGGTGAACGATGTGTAATTTTCTCTTTGGAGCTTGGTGATCATGTCGCAGATGTAGAGAGTGATGCGTTCAATGGATGTGATGAGAGAACCATGGCCAACTGGAGAACCTGGCCCGAGGTAAACGAAGTAATTAGGCATATCCTTGGCAATGGCTGACATGTAGCAGGCTGGATCTCTGGCCCACTCTTTCTGGAGGTCAATTCCATTCCTGCCCACAATTGGCCAGCGAGGTACAAACGACATTTCAAAGCCTGTGGCGGCGATGATCACATCGTATTCACGCTCCTTGCCATCTGCTGCTGACTTGATGCCTTTTTTGGTGAAAGAGTCCATTTCTCCCCAGACTATTTCAGTGTTGTCGGCGCACAGGGCTTCAAGATACCCAGTACCTGGTGTCGGTCGGCGGCAGCCAACAGAGAAGCTTGGCAGCAATTTTGTCTGGAGTTCTGGCTTCGTAGCCAATCTTGACGTCATGTCCTTGATAGTGAATTCCTTCGCCATGGCTTGCTGTGGGGTGTCTCGGATGAAAAGAGGGAATCTGAAGTTAAGCTCTTTCTCGACCTCTTTTCGGTAGTGGAGGTACTCCTTTGGGTTCTCGATCCACTTCTTCTTTTGCTCAGTGTCGAAAAAGAAGTTTTTCTTCCCAGGTGGAATAAATCGAGATCCCATATTAGCCGTAACCCAGGTAGGATTTCGAATGTACACCCCCATACTACCAGCTACCTTCTGAACAGCTGCGGTAATTTGAATTCCGCTGCTACCATTTCCAATGACGGCCACTCTCTTTCCACGAAGATCAACGGAGGGTTGGTAATCGGCACTGTGCATCATGATGCCCTCGTACTTCTCTCGGTCAGGAGTGGTAGGCCACCTCCAGTTGTTGAAGAACCCGCTTGCATTGATGAACACATCGCATTCTTCGACTAGTTCCTCGCCAATTTCACCAGTAGTAATCCCATCTGCTGAAATGACGTTTCGTCGTCCGTCTGTCCGCTTGCTCAACACCTCCCACTTTTGCTTTTCTTCAACCCACCGAGCCCCGACGACCTTTCGTCTGGTTGTGATATATTTTGTGAGGTGGAACTTTTCGACAACATCTTCTAGATACTCAAGTATTTCTGGCGCGGTGACGTAAAATGAGGACCAGTTCGGATTTGGAGCCCATGTGAACTGATACAAATTAGTCTTTGTATGATCGAGGTACGGTTGAGGTTCAGAAAAATACCAGGTAATTATGAGCTGGAATATCGCAGGCACATCCTGGATACCGATTCTCATACCATGTGCCGCCCAATCCTGCGTTCTTCTCCAAGATCTGGAGGTCGATGTTCTTTAGTTCGCCCGTTTCGACAGCATGGGCTAAATCGAGACCACTGCACCCAGCTCCGGCGACGATGATTTTCAACTTTCTCGGGGTGTCAAAAAATTGCTTCGAAAGGTCGTATGCCAACGGATTCTTGTCTTTGTAAGCTGCTGTTGCCTGGATAGGCTTGAGAGCATGTTCCTCGGGGTGGCCATTTACGACTGTCTGGGCAACTTTGACCTCATTGCCAGGGCTTTTTAAGCCGTCATTTGCAACCATTGTGTAGATGTTAATTTCTCGTGTGCGATTGGTGAGAGTTGAGTGTTAAGAGCAGATATTCTGATGATGTAGAGCTTCCTCGAGCACTCTGTCCCGTCGTGCGATCGCTCAAATAGAACACTGTTAGCCGCCTCGACATCGCCTCCAAGCGCCATCGCAACAGTGAGAACCCAGTTTCTCAAGGTTGTGGAGTATTCTCCGCGGTTGTCGATCAGGTTGACGTCGGAGAATGATAATCGGAATGATGATAGAGACGTGTTCGGAACAAAAGGCTGATGTCGGCTTTCCAGCCACTAGCGCTTGCCAAGCTCGCTTAGATTACCCCTCCCCCTTTTCCGATCTGTGGGAAGAGGAAGAGGGGCGCTCTCGGGAGGTAGCTCGGATCAGTGGCCGGATTGCCATATCCGCATTAGAAACCCTTGACGGAACTTGATCTCGGCTAAGGTTAGACTTGAGTTGAGTGCCACGGCCGAACGAAACTCTATGTTGAACCCGTCATCGTTGGTTGCGGGTACCCACGTATTTGTGCTACTCCAAACCTTCCTCATAAGAAGACTCTTCATCACTAATAAGGAATCGTCTAATCAAACAAACTCCATTGCTCCTCCCATTACAAATTTCCACAAAATTACCAGTTCATTTTCAGCATGTCGTACAGTGATCTCAAAGGCAAGACCTACATCATCACCGGCGCAGCCTCTGGTCAGGGTCGCACCACTGCTATTTCCCTAGCCAGACAAGGTGCGAATGTCGGTCTCCTAGATATTCGAAAACCAGATGACGTCCTCGAAGAAATAACTCGAATCGGAGGCAAGGGCCTGGCTTTTGCAGTCGACGTCTCTCAATACGAACCGTTAGAGGCTGCAGTGAAGGAAGTCTCTGATACGTTTGGTGGAATTCACGGCGCTGCGAATATGGCTGGAACTATTGGAACCCAAGGCTTTGCAGGCAAGGGGTATGCTCTTGAGAAAATTGAGGATAAGGATTGGGATTGGATGATGGCAGTCAACCTCACGGGGGTCAAGAACAGCATAAAAGCCGAGCTGAAGTATATCAAGGATAACGGATCCATCATCAATGCTGCTAGTATTGCTGGTCAGCGTGGAACTCCTTGGAATGCCCCTTATGGAACCGCGAAATGGGGTGTCATTTCTTTGAGTAAGTGCGCAGCCCAAGAGGCAGGCCATCGAGGAGTAAGGGTAAATGCAGTTGCGCCGTAAGTGTTCCAAGCATTAGATCCAATTGAAAAGCTAACGTAGGGTAGTGGGGTGATCGATACACCACTGGCAAAGGCACTCGGGACTACAGAGCAAATCAACGATAGGTTGCTATCGAGGACTGCCCTAAAGCGAATTGCGCAGCCTGAGGAAGTCTCGAGGGTTATCTTGTTCTTATTGAGCGAAGTTTCTAGTTACATTACCTCCAGCGTAAGTCTATCTTGATCATTAAACGGCAGGTGTGTATGCTGACATGACCTCTAGACCATCAACGTCGACGGAGGATTCCAGTAAAAGCGATAGCTTAAATGCTAGGATCTCTTCAGGAATAGTCAGACCACATGAAGAATTAGCATAGCCAATATCAAATATCTGGTGAAATGGCAAATGAACTTGCGAATATTTGAGTTTCAATGCAGATGAATGCAAATATTACGGAATACCTGGACTCCTTCCCCTGCTGTGCATTTCGTGGAAATCCCCAAATCCGACTGATTTTGTGTCAGACCTCTGATTCTAGGCTAGAATGCTACTTCGAACAATCATTGATACTGGTAATTCATGGGAAAGCTGGCCATGTTATCATCAAATGTTCCACCACTGTGCTGTCCGAAATCTTGCAGAGAACCAGGATCCAGATTCAGTTCAAGCCCAATATTCACATCTGAAGTCCAACTTCCGAATCCTAACGGCATAAATTGAGGGAAGAAGTCTGAAAAATCGAAATCCTGAGGCCCCATGGCTGGGTCAACTTCCATTTGATCTAAAATCCCAAAATTTGTGTCGCGTCCAAGTTCTACAAGCTGTGGCTTCTCTGTATGCGCTATGCTCAGGTTTGTTTTTTTAATCTGGACCTTACTAGTTGGAGGATCGCTCGACTTGTTGTCATCTGTGAGCTGTGAAAGCTCAGGGTACCCGCAGCAATTCAGCATCGACTTCAAAATGGCTAGGTTTCGTCCAGCAAGTGGAAGCGATGAGGACATCTCCTTTTGTAACGTGAAGCATAATTTAAGCCAGTTCCTCTCATTCACTTTATCCCCATTTTGTGTCTCGGATGCTATGTCGGATATTAAGCTCAGGGAGGCGGTCAGAATTACCGGTATTACCCACGAGAAGATCTTATCGAGTCCGAACTGGCGGTGGAATCCACTCAGTATTTTTGCAATGCGCATCGAGTTCAAAGTGCATATCTGCTGTGAGATACTCGGAGTGTAGCCTTTCAGCTGACGTTTCGAAGGCTTTCCTGTCTTGGATTTGACTACGGAAGCTGAAAATGGTCGATGGAGGAGGATTATAGTTGCTAAGAACTGCATGTGAATTGCGCAAATCCCTGGCGAAGGCAACTCCAGTTGCTTCGAATCCCACTGAAGCTCTGCTGGTAACCTTTTCAGCCACTGGAGAAGTTTATCTCCAGTGGCTGACAGTTTCGACAACGTCACCGGGTCGTCCAAGAGCGCTTCTTGTCGGTTGACTACATTGATGATGTCGTCCAGGATTCTGGCTAAGTTTACCCAGGCAGATAGTATCTGATATTGGGAGCCCACGGTCTCCTTGGAGGGAAGGGGCACAGAAATGTCGGCCAGTTTGACTGCTGTTGGCCGTCCTTGAAAGCAACTGTACAGTCTGCCAAGCCTTGTTAGCTAAATGGCAGGGAAGGAATTATTCAGTTCAACACACTTGTCTATAATATAGCATCCCCAGAGCGTCACATGGCGAGCTTTCCGGTCATTCTCAGTTATACACCCCGCATTCATCAGCTCCGTACAATCCTGATGTAACCCAAGGTCAAATAATAGACGGAATGCCATCCCTTAGTAGCACGTTAGTAAAGCTTCCAAGAAAGTATGAGGAGGAAATACCAGGAAACAGCCAACAAGAACGGTCGTCGCCCAAACTTCCTAAGTAGTGACCAAAAATGCATAGAGCTTGAATGGTAGAGATTGTAGGGGTTTCCAATTCAGCCAGTAGTTCAGCTTTAGCCCGTTGTAGAAATATGGCTCCGAGATCTTGAACGCCAGATCGTTTGCTGAGTCGTAATGATCTCAGCAGAAGCGAATACAGCAAGAACTGCGAGAAATACTGGGACCTCGCTCCTTCGCGATACCCCAGCTTGAAAGTATCCTCGTCCAGAATAGGCAGTGCAGGATGCTGGTACGTAAAATAGAGTCCGACAAGGTGGTCTCTGATGTGTTTCGAATTTGCTAGCTCTTCAACTTCTGTTTCCGTCGCTTGTGATGGTGATGAAGGGTCTGGTGCTTGAGGTGATGTGGGTAAGAACGAGACGATTTGTAGGTTAGAGGAATATCCGAAGAAGTGTAATTGACCATTTTCATCTTCAGTAAGATTGCTCTTCGTGTAGCCCAGGCGATCTGCTACTGAAATGTACCCCCCTGTCGCAGATATATTCTTCGGTTCGTTCAAAGTTTTAATTTCTTCAAGCCCGAAGTCTTTTGTTATTGACTTCGTATTAAGCATTATCCGGTCAGGGTTGCTACGATCGGCACCCAAATTCTGATATTCTAAATGAGTGTTTCCGCGGATGGGAGGATCCATAGAACCATGTTGTGAAATATTGGTGCCTGGCTGAGCTTGGTCATGGACTCCCTCGTTAGAAAGATAGGCTTCACCTTGCTGAAAGACTTGATTCGAACGTCTGCTCTGTTCAAGTGCGGCTATTCGATCCTGCAGAGTCTGGATATATGCCTTCGACGATCTGACGATGGTTAGCGGGGTGTTTCAGATGTTGTTTAGATGGTGTTACCTCGTCCGGCGACCATCGAACTGATAAACACAAGGTCGATTGGTTGTACCGCAATTGGAACATCGCTCTCGTTGACCAGCATCTCCATCGCACTATAGGGAGTCAGAGGAAGTAGAGACATAACTTCGGGGTCTAACTTTGATCCTCCTATCTCTACAAGCCATACAAGCGATGGAGGCTCTTCTCAGCGTCTCTGATGTCGAGGTCTTTCCATCTGACCGATTCGCGTTTCCAATAGCGTTTGGTGTCGATTGTCGGGGAGTAACATTACCCGCTGCTTTTCTTGAGTGATTGGACGTTTGAGAGTTTTGGTTGATCATATTCTCTTCGAGTGGAAGTGCCTTCAGACAAAGAACTGAAATCCAAGTGAACTTGTAATGATGGCTGTGGAGAGGAGTGGGGTACGGGGTTTGGGGTCATGATGGAGACCCCAGCTGCGAAATGCCTGCGCTGCGCGGAAGTAGTAACCGAATGGTCGAATCAATGAAGCCGATTAAGCCGCTTGCCAGGGATCGTAAAAATGGCTGACAAAGGGCATGGAATATGCTTGCAGCAGATCACGCACCGATTGGGCATGCGGCACCAGTAATCTTTCATGAAATACTGGGGCAAGCGGGGTACAGAAAGCCTCGTTCTGCTCTGAAACTAGCTGGAAAATCCCCAAATTTCAGGGAACGAGAGCCTAACGACTTCAAAAGCAACTCCTCGCCATACCATCGACTGAAATATCCTGCAAAGATCGGTTGCAAAAAGGTGCTCTGAAATGCGGGTGCAATATTGCGATAATCACAGGTCATACCACTCGACACCACCCGTACCAACATACCAGAGATTGGGGCAATCTGAGGCACATTACTTGCCACTTTCAATCAATCCAGGGAATTCGAATCCATTCAGATGACCGACCAACAGGACAACAACAGCCGGGTGCGACGGAAGGATGGTCCCCAGAAACAGAAAAGGAACAAATATATAACCAGAGCCTGGTAAGACTGCTTTGAAGCGTGTTGGATCTCTTTGCTAAGTTCGCTCAACATCAAGCCAAGATTGCCAGAGACGAAAGGTCAAGGTATATCATGTATCCCGAAGTCCTAGACATGGCTAATTCTAGTAAGTGTTCGGGACATAACATTTGTGTTCACTGTCGGGCAAGGGGCATTGAATGCGTATATTTGCCAAAGTCTGACAATGATGGGAAGCAAAGGCGCGTTCAAGACTCTAGTGATCAAAAGTAAGGGCAACCGTGATATGTAGCTTGTCCACTTAGAAAACTAACGAACCCCAGTGAGGCCCACCAAAGCGCGGAGCCAGAAGACCAGACACAAGAGAGCAGTATAAGCAGTGGTAAAGCCAGTTTGTCAATCGAAGAAAGGATTGCACTCTTACAGGAGGAGGTGAAACGCGTTGCAAGTCGCAGCACTCCCGTGCAACAGCAACGCAGTCAAGAGTACTACTTCTAAATATTCCTTCTTAGTGGCGGCAACTGACACTTCAAGTGGCGAGCCATCATTAGGCCGCAGGAAAGTCACTTTCTCGTCTTCCGCACAATACTCCATCGATTTTTCTCAAGGACTGGCTGAGGAAACGGACACCTTCAATTTCAACGTGACTCGGTCTAGGAATTTGTCTCTTTCTTCGCAGCTTTCCGCTCTCCAAGAACTTCTGAGTCCACGATCTGCCTCAAAGTCAACTTGTCGCCCTAATAAAGGGGATGGACGAGTTTGCCCACTCGAACTACCAAAACCCTCGAGGTTGCGACATCTCCTCGATGTATACTTCCGAGAAATGGACTCTTTCTTCCCGCTTCTAGACAAAGATGATACCCAAAAGAGAATTTTTCAGGCCTTGGATGTTCTCGGATATTCAGATTATGAACTTATTGTTGATGTTGACGTTCAAAACCACTCAATCATGGCCTTGTTGTGTAACATACTTGTAATGGGGGAGTGTATGGATCCGGACGAGATTGATGCCGAGGATTCGCGACCAGGCTGGCCAATATACATTCGAGGACGCAAGCTCCTTCAACAGTGCTCAACATTAAAGGAGGTAGATCTTGATCTCGTCAGGTACCATACTTTAAGTGCATTATATATGATGCACAGCGAGTTGCTTCAATCGGCTTCCCACGCAATATCCACGGCCCTCCAGATTGCCATGATTGCTCGACTAAATGACCAAAGTTCCTGGGGAGAATGTAAGTACTGTTTTCTCGGGCATAATTGCCCATTCCATTAACATTTTAGAGTTGGACATGTCTCTACTCTTTGCATTGCTCCATGCACTGCTCACGAGACATGTCTCGGCTCTAGGCTGCTCCTGCTGTTTCCTGAATGGAGTAAACTGACTCTGAGATTGCGGGAAACAGGTACTTCTCTGGAGAAGACGTCGCGACAGACACTTTGGTGGACGATCTATTTTTTGGATCGTAGAATCTCACAACGAAATGGAACTCCCTATCTCATCCGAGAGACCGAAGTTGCGGTGGAAGAATTTGTGTCAAAGAACAATCCATTAGGAGATATCATTCATGAAGATCCGGCGAAGTCAGGAACCAGCAGTTATTGCCAGGTTTTGGTGAATTTCAGCAAGTTATGGGGCCAGATTTGGGACACCTTTTTCGCTGCTGTCGCTCGAAAGCGCGGAGACCGGGAAGAGATTGAGATTACTGACACTCGAATTCTATTTATTCGAAAACAGCTTCCCCGTCACTTGACTTGGAACACAGATATGGTAGGCACATACATGGCCACGGGGGAAAGCGAGCCGCAAATCCGTCGACGGTTAGCACTATTTATTGTGAGATACCAATCACTTATATATCTGTCTTGAATCTATGGCTAACAGAATACAGAGGATAAATCTTCTGCGCATGATAATCCGCCAGAACCCGCTCCTATCCTCCAAGTGTAATGAAGAAGGCAAACAATTCTGCGCTGTTCTCGCTAAAGATAGCATCGAAGCTATGGCCGCCTTTGCCAACGCGTGTCCTCGCATTCGTGCGTCTGGCTACTTCATTTGTACAGCATTGGTAGAGTGTATCTATCATTTGGTATATATTCTCCAAGATCAAACTACACAGGTTGATCGTGCAGCTGCAATTGGATCTTTCCGAGCCGCTTATCAACTGCTGGTCGACTTCGCCAATACTTGGATCACTGCCAGAAGAGCAGTACAGGCCTTGGGGACCGCCATTTTCAGCGAAGGTGGCCCTAATTCTTTCTTCGAGGCTATTTCAGAAAGAACAGACCCAAGCGAGCGAATGGATGATACTCCCCGCGATGATGGCCCGGCTTCTCCAGATCATGATCATTCATTCAACCCTCAAGCATCGCAACTAGATATGATGCCAGTGCAAACACCAACTATGACGCAGATATCACAGCAGATCCTTCAACAAGAGGCACAGCACCTCAGATACGCTGGCGGCTCTGAGTTCATTCATGACCTGGCAAATAGCTACGGCGAAATGGATTTCGACTGCCCGCATTTGATATTTGGTGGGACATGAGTATTACTTCTTCATGAGACAGTCAGGGGTCATACGTTGAAATCAAGACATCATTTTCATCTAATATTTAATCTCGTTGGAAATTCTCTACAGCTTTGCCGTTATGCCCCCTCTCTCAAACCTCTCCCGCTCTGTTCTCAGGACCCTTCTCAACACCTTCCCAGTGGGATTCTTTGGCAAAGCATCTACGAATACAACCCCTCCCTTCAATTGTTTATAACTCGAAACTTGGCCAGACACGAATATTGATATGGATTTAGCATGGGCAATACGATCCTCGCTCGAATGCGAGATGGACCGTTTCAGGACCACATATGCCCGAGGGAGCTCTGTCAAGTCTTTCTCACTCCATACACCACAAACTGCAGCCTCATCCACCAGATGATGCTTTACTAATATTTCTTCGAGTTCTGTCGGTGACACTTGGAAGCTGAAGTGAGTTTCCAAGGTTAGCCAAGAACGGGGGGAGGTCTGCTCTGGCATGGCTGGCAAAAATCAAACTCACCCGTTGTACTTGATAATGTCCTTTATTCGGTCGAAGATTACCAAAAATCCATTCCCGTCAATGTATCCTAAATCGCCTGTTCTGTACCACTCGCCGTCAATCTGCGAATTCGCAGTCGCTTCCGGATTTTCTTTGTACCCCCTGAGCTGGTTAGCGAGCGGAGCATAAGAACATTTGAAGACACACATCATCACATTGGGACCTCGAACAGTGACCTCACCGGGCCCTTTCGATCCAACATCAGCTCCATCTAGATCGACGAATCGCATTTCGGTGTTCGCAATCAGCGTTCCTGCTGCAGAGAGTGGTAATGCTTTGTCTCGAACGCCACTCTGGACACATGGTCCAGAAAGCTCTGTGCATCCATATGCTACAATACCTTGTCAGGTGGTAGAAATGGAGGAAAGGAGTTGGAGAGCCTACTTTGGCAAAGCGCCACGCTTGGGAACACCTTCCTCAGCTTCCCTGCTGTTTCTGCCTGAATTCAATCAACTTCATTCGCTCAAAGCAGAAGAAAGGGTGGGACACGGAGGACTGACATTTAAAGGTGCCGCTGAGCATGAAAAATACTCGAGGGAAGCATACTTGTATTTTTGCACAGACGGATTTTCAGCCAGAAGTTTCGCAATTGGTGGGACAAGTCTTGCCAGGGTTGCTTTCCGATCTTGCATCAATCGACAGAAAACCTCCAAGTCGAAGCGTGGCATCAAACAGACATATGCCCCTAACCAACAAGCTCCAGTCATACAAACATACAGAGCATACACGTGAGACAAAGGTGGAAAGAATATCTCTCTTTGACTTCCACGCCAATTGTCTGGATTATCAGCTCTGAGTTGG
Organism: Phialocephala subalpina; assembly: GCA_900073065.1. Classification (NCBI taxonomy): domain Eukaryota; kingdom Fungi; phylum Ascomycota; class Leotiomycetes; order Helotiales; family Mollisiaceae; genus Phialocephala; species Phialocephala subalpina. The sequence continues at coordinate 497,361 of FJOG01000036.1, forward strand.
TATATGGCAGAGATCAAATTGTAATGTGAAAGCATCACCGCTTTCGGACTCCCAGTTGTTCCACTCGAGAGAAGAATTGCAGACAAAGTCTTGCTTGAGTCCTGTCCATTCAGAGAGAAAGCCTGCTCCTCTTCTGGAAACAAGGCCTCCTGAGCATTTAAAATGGCGCTGGTTGGAAAGGAGCCCCAATTAGAATGCCCATTTCCTAGGGTTAGTATTTGGAGTCTTGGAGGACGCTTTTGACAAAGCTCTAAAGCTTTCGGCACCGTTTCAAACAGGGAGTCATGAATAACCAGGTAGTCGGGCTGGATCAAGTCGACGGCATATGCGATCTCTTTCCGATGCAGAGAATTGTTGATAGGGCTCGCAACTGCTCCAATCCACCACGCTGCATGAACGACCAAGATATAATCAATACAGCTGGGACACAGAATTGAGATTTTTTGTCCTGGTTTGACTCCTAGAACGTGCTGTAGCCAATACGCCGACTGCCTGACTTGTCGACGAAAACCTCCGTATGTTGCAGTTTTTCCAGTGAGAGCATCCTCATAGATTATTTTGTCGTACGATGTGTTCGAAACATTGTCGTTCATCAACTCCGCGATCGAAAGATTGGTTGGGATCTCCACCCATTTGGTGGAGCGAAGAATATTTTGAACTGTCATTACTGAGAAAGGGGCTGGGAAAGAAAAAACAGGCCTGAAGAATACAATTTCACTCACTATGCTATACTGACCAAATCGTTTTGACCTTTCTGAGAAAGCATCCTTCAAGGCAAGCCGAAACTGAGAGTGAGGATTTGATTATCGGCCACGGCCACGGTCGATTCGGTTCGTTCCGAGCTGGTGGTTCCGTGACTCAGCGTTTCCGAACAGCGTTCCGAATCTCGGAACAAACATGGAGATGCGAATCGCGATATTACCCCGCCTCCAGTGATTATTGGCGGGTACAAGGTATCCCTGGCCCGGAAGTAGCACTTACTCATGCAGCGAGATGTTCAGTCGAGCCGGGGATGAATGGAGATGACACTTCACACACTAGCTTCCGTGAAACTAATTACCGTCTAAGCTTGATGGGCAACATACCAGTACTTACCGCATGTGGCTTTAAATCGGCATCTACATGATTGTGTTAACCACAAAGCGGCTGTGTAGAATCACTGCAGCCGGCTTCTGCAGCTGGTCCATTTTTAGAGCGAGGCAAGCGATAGCCGTGGCAGCTCTAGTATCTAAATAGTTTCAGGATGCCATTCTGAGCAGATGAAGGCTATGATCTGAGCTTACTTTGCCTTCACCGAGAAAACACATTCATCATGACATTCCTCGTAGATGTTGCCATGTTCTGTGGAGCTCACTGGTTTCTCATCTCAGTGTCGGCACTCATCCTTCATCTCGTTCTTAATCGATACAGATATGGAATCTCAGGTATCCCCGGTCCATTTTTGGCATCTCTGAGTGATGCATGGTTGCTTATACATTATGTCCGGCGAAAGGGAACAGAAGAATATAGCATGCATCAGAGGTTCGATTCGCAATTGCTTCGTCTAGGCCCCAATACCATCTCCGTGGCCGACTCGGAGGCACTTAAAGTGATTTACGGCTGGAAGCCCGTCTGGAAAAAAGTAAATTGCAATCTATATTTCTCCACTTGCAAAGCTGATAGGGTGTGACTTTAGGCACGGCTTTATCTATCTCAATATGTCACCACGACGGATGGCAAGGTGCTGGAGAACATGTCTTCAACTAGGGATGAGGATGTGCACAGTAAATTGAGACGTCCTGTGGCACATGCTTACTCTCTAGGCACGCTCATTGATTACGAACCACTTGTGGATTCAACATCAATCGTGTTCATGAGTCAGATGGAAGGTAGATTCATGAAGACGGGGCAAGAATGCAACCTTTCAAGATGGCTGCAGATGTACGCATTTGACATCATGTATGAGATATACCTAAGCTTCCGTCCATGCACCAGCTCATAGTTTCTAGTGGCGAACTTACTTTCAGTAAACGATTCGGTTTCCTTGAATCGGGCGAAGATCTAGGTGACATGATGTATCACACCGGCCGCGCAATGGACTACATTGGCATAGTAAGTATTTTCACCCCCTGATCAAAGCAATTTCTAAGTAGCAAAGGTCGGTCAAGTACCAACCGCAGACGAGTATATCAGACTAAAGGGATTCGGAAACATCCTTCGAAAGTTTCGTCCAACCGGGCCTATGATGAAGTTTACCGCCAAGCAAATACAAGAGCACAGCGCCCTCGAAAACTATTCACGACCAGACTTTCTCACCCGATTCCTCAAAGCACGAGAGAAATTCCCCGACCTCATGACAGACGGACGTCTTGCTACATACACGAATACCAACGTCAGTGCTGGCTCAGACACAACAGCCATTGCGCTCCGGGAAGTAACATGGAGAATTCTCACTCATGCAGAAAGTTTTAAAAAGATGATGGCAGAGATCAAAAGGATACTAATGTCTCGGACGGATGTCGAAGATTACGAGAAACCCATCACTTGGGCCGAAAGCAAGGAAATGACCTACTTCCAAGCTGTCATCAAGGAATGCCTCCGTCTACATCCTGCACTCGGACAAATTATTCCCCGCGAAGTACCCAAAGGCGGTGTTGAGCTCTGTGGAAAATTCATTCCAGAAGGAACAATTGTCGGCTGTAATGCTTGGACTGTACACCGAGACAAGAAGCTTTATGGTGCAGATGCTGATGAATTCAGACCAGAGAGATGGCTCGATGAAGATACGGATAAAGTGAGGAATATGGAGAATTTGAGTTTTGCTTTCGGAGGTGGGCCGAGGGTTTGTTTGGGGAGGAATATTGCGATGTTGGAGATTTCTAAGTTCATTCCGGAGTTTTTTAGACGCTTTGAGATTACCTTGGTAGATCCGAAGAGGTATAAGCTGTACCCCGGTTGGTTAGTTCTGCAGAATGGTCTGGATGTTACATTGAGGAGGAGGGATGCGGGATCACTTCGTGTTTGAAGATCTTCTAAAATTTGCTCTACATTATGGCTCTCTTCGTCAAATCTCCGCAACGTTGTCATTAAGGTCTTCGCCTCGCAACTTGACGCCGTATTGGGCGTTGGAGAATGCATTGACGAATATGACAGGAGCGCTTTGGAGATAGTAACTAATGTGGAATGTATGCCAGATGAGACTTTAATTTTCATGTCAGATCTACGATAATAGGCGACGAAGATGTAGCCTGCTTTCTCCCTATCATATTCGCGAGACCACTTTTCCCCAGCATTGCCGAAGACCTCCCACAATTTCCTTGGCTGACAGCACCACAAACTAGCCCGTGAACATGGAGTAGTGCGCGGTCTAGCGCCAAGACTTCTGATCTTAGCCTGTAGGAGAATTTTCAACCTCCTCCGCTTCTTCCCTAGCCTCTGCCTTCTCCGGCACCGCATCATCAAGCATGTCGAGAGGAATAGAAGCCAGCCGCAACTCTCTCTGATAAACTACAACCGTATCCTCATCTCCAAACATAGCCGCAATCTCTTCCAACGGTTTGTGCAAAGTATCCTTAAAAGTAAAGAAGACCACCACCGCTCCAAGCGTCGGGATACAGATAAAAAATAGATAGAATTTCCATGAGATGGCAGTAAACGCGTGAGGTGCAGCTTGAAGCCACATGAGATTGGTCGTACTGAGGGTAGCCATAGCTAGAGCAAATCCTTGAGATCGGACATGTGAAGGCCATATTTCCGCAATGTAAAAGAAAAGTGGACCGTCGAGGAACATGGAGAACGTGGCTTGGAAGAGAAAGATTATGAATGCGCAGGCAATCAATCCCCCACGGTCCGTGGTGCCGATGTAATATTTTTGCAAAGTGGCATCGATGCTCATCAATGCCGCGCAGGAAATGAAGCCGGTGGCCATGAGCGTGGGTCGCTTGATACGGTCAACGAAAAACATTGCAACGACGTTGAAGACGAAGCCGGTGAGCTGAAATCCACCTTGGAAGTTCAGAATTTGAACAGTCTTGAAGCCAAGACTTTTCCAGATAATAGAACCATAATCTACACACCATGATTAGTATCAAAAATCTGGAAACAGACAAAAGAACTCACTTAGAATGACGAGAACTCCAGAGCTCATCAAACAAAACTCCAAGAAGATTGTCATGATCGCCCGCTTTCTCAAAGATGGCTGCTTGAAGATCCCTAAATACGATGTCTGGAAGGTGACATCCAGCTCGATCTGCTTCCGCATTTGGTAGAACTCCCTCTTGGCAAACTCATCCGTCGGATCATCGGGACTGGAATGCATTCTGTGAATGATAGTCCAGGCTTGGTCTGTTCTACCTTTCGCTAAGAGAAATCGAGGTGATTCGGGCATCCAGGAAAGCCCACAGAGAATGATAGCTGGGAGAGCCATCTGAAGACCAATAGGCCCACGCCATTGGTTTTCTCCGGTGACGAAATAGAATCCGAGACCGACGTAGCAGGCGATGGTGTATCCAACCATCTGACCGACGGCGTGCACATCGGTTAAGATGCCTCTGATCTTAGGTGGTGCAAGCTCAGCAACCCAGAGAGGAACACTTGCTAGGATGACAAAAGCTCTATATCTAGTCAGTTCATATTACTTTACGCTTCGAAATATTTGACTTACCCAACACCGCTCACAAACCGAAACGCAATAAACATCCCGGGGTTGACCGAAGCGGTAAGGAGTGCTCCCGAAATCAAAACCAGAAAATTTCCCAGACCAGCCGAGAACTTTCTGCCGTATGTATTGCTGGTCCAGCCAGCCAAGAATGAACCAAAAACCCCACCAGCATAGAATAGAGCGTTCATAGCGCCTATCAATGCTTCCGCATTTGGCACTTCGTCCAACTTCATTGACTTGGTGAAGGATGGCTGGGTCAACGTCGTGGCAATTACTGCGGCCGCATAACCGTAGGCCGCAGAACTGAGCGAAATGAACCCGATGACCATAATGCTGTATAGATTGATATGTTGTTGACGAATGAACCGCACTGACGGGTTCGTCGGCGTCGTCTGGACTGCCGTTAAGTCCGCCATTTTGGAGAGAGACTTTCGGAAATTTGAAGATCGTGATTCGTGAATAAGGTTAAGAATTGAAGAAAAGAGAAATAGGACCAGTGATCCTGCTTCTTAGCGGATTATATACTTCTCTTTTGCATTTGACTCAGCATTCTGATTATTAGGTTGACAAGTTGGCATATGCAGTGATTCCAGAGATACCTTGCTTAATGAACCCGTACCCCGCAAGCTACCCCATGAAAATAATTCTACAAAGCCACGCATTGCTGTTCCGGGTCTCATCATCCGCAACGCCAACCCCATCAATTCCACTATTCGATCTATTCCTAGAAATCATAGAAACTCTAAATATGAATACAATTACCCCATGGGGACCCCAATATCCGAAAAAATTGCCGGGAATTCTGTTTTTGCGTGATTGGGTAAACAAAAGAAGCTAACGTTTCCATCTGGAACAACCCATTGCTCTGGGCCTGTGATTATGAGCTATATTATCGTACAGGTAATGCAGGTGTGCAGGTTCCAAGAAGTTGGGACGTTCCGAGGACTCGGCCCCTCTCTTCGCATTCCGAACTGGTAAGATCATGTGACTTCCAATTTGACCGAGTTATGATATCAAAATATGTACTGAAAATACTACAAAGTGTCGCCGATATAGCTAGTACCAACCTGTAAACATTCCCTACATCATCCTATAAGTTTGTTCATATACCGATATCAAATTCATACAGACCTCAAGCCTATAATACCAACCTCACAATGTCAGACTTTACCATCAAAGTAAACCCAGCGTCCCCAGAGAGCCTCAAGTCTCGCTCAGCAGCAATGATAAAAGCAGAAGAAATGTGTCAGTCTCAACCAGCCTGGTATTCCCTCTCCACGGTAGCAGAATACCGAAAAAAGCGCGCCGAAGGCCTTGATGGCTTCATCGCACCCCCTCTCCACGCTGGGGCTCGAACAATCTACGCGCCATCACGGGACGGACATCAGATCGAGCTACGCATAATCCAGCCACTTAAAGAGCCGAAAGGAGTGTTACTCCATTTCCATGCTGGTGCGTAATCATGATTTCTAGCTGATAGTAAAAGGGACTGATTCTGGACAAGGCGGTTTCGTAATCGGGTCATGCAAGTCTTACGATAACTACCTCCTCCATCTCGCCAAAGAACTCTATGTCACAGCAGTCTCAGTAGAATATCGTCTAGCGCCCGAAAATCCCTACCCAGCCGCGCACCAGGACGCTCTAGACGCCACACTCTTCGCTCTGAGCCCCGCCGGCGAAGCAGCTCTCGGCTCTCCCTTACGAGTCCTAGCTGGCGAATCCGCAGGCGGGTCGTTGGCTATGTGGGTAGTCCTCGCACTGCGTGATCAAGGTAATGACGTGCGGTCGAAGATCGCATGTATCATGCCTTCGTACCCGATCTATGATATGACATACACGCCTTCGCTGCTAAGGCATGAAAGAGAAGCGGTGTTGAGCAGGGAAGGAATGATGCGGTTTGTTGATGCTGCGTTTCCGGATGTTAGAGGGGAGGCGAGGAAGGATGGGAGTGTGAGCAGTCTGTATGCCGATTTGAGGGGCATGCCTCCTGCGTTGTTCCTTTGTGGGACGGAGGATCCATTGGTGGATGATAGTGTGTTTATGGGGTGTAAGTGGGCTTTGGCGGGGAATGAGAGCGAGGTTGTGCTGGTTCCAGGCGCTTGGCATGCTTTTACGCTGATTCCTGCCGGGGAGGTTACGGAGGAAGGGCTGGGCGAATTGATTAGGTTCGCTAAGAAGTATTTGCCATAGTAAGGGAGAAATACACAAATTGGGAAGTGGGAAGAACCCATTGCAACCTTGATCTACCGATGAGTGAACCGGTTCCGAGAGAACTGGGGATCCATGGGCAACATTCCCCTTGGACTGTCTGATGTGAGACTCAGGAATGGAGTGACGGGCGAAAGGAAACTTAACAAGAGGGGAAGAAATGAAGAGATCAGCGAAGTCCCAGAGCATATGGAGTGAAACCGAACCTTCTGTCACCGAAAATTGTCGGGCAATTATGCCAACTCCAATATGGGCAATGGTTCCGAATGAATAAAATATTACTAAAAGCCTCAACTACCAGCGGAATAATGTCTCTTGCCGAACTTTCGGAACCCCTCGATTAACGGAATGTCCAATGCAGAATATGATCAACTATGGCTGACCTTGGTCTTCGCTTGCAGGACGAAGCTCTTTGCGGGTGTTGGGGTCGGGAGGGGTATCCAGAGTCACGCCACCACGCGGTTATTCAGGCACGTCGGCTGCGACAAGTACTCCATACCTTGATATTGACATAGACATACTGTTTACACGAAGTGACCATTGCTTAACGGTCCTGATACCTCGTCTGATAACTGAGGAATCTGAATCATCTCAACTCTGAATTTGTCCAAACAAGGTGGAAACAAGGCCGACTTTGAAATGGCATTCCCCCAAGCAGTCGAAAAAGCAATCCAAAAGCTACAATCTCTCCCTTTATTCCCCTCAGAGCCCCGGCCAGGCATCGCAACCGAAGCCTACAAAACCTCTTCACCCTTGGCTTACACCCTCTCACAAGTCCCACTAGGAACAGTGCGCCCCTTGAAAATTATATGCATTGGCGCTGGCTTCAGCGGCCTTGCATTTGCTCGAGAGGTCGAGACTGGAAATCTCAAGAATGTGAACTTGATAGTCTATGAGAAGAATTCAGAGGTTGGAGGAACTTGGTGGGAGAATCGTTATCCTGGGTACATTTCCTTCCTTATCATGGTGATGGAATGCTGATATGAAGGGAATAGATGCGCATGTGACATTCCCATCCATAACTACCAAGTACTTCTCTATAATCTATTTCTAATGCCGATGTACTAATACGACCAGTACTCATGGGCACCCTACCCACATTTCCCATCATATTATGCAGCTCAGAAGGATATCCACGCATACATGAGTCTCGTAGCCGACCAACACAACCTCCGACAATACGTGCGCACATCCCACAAAGTCCTAGGCGCAAAATGGCTTTCCGAGAAACAAAAATGGCAAGTCCAAATCGTCCGCACTGATGGACGAGAACTCATGACCTCAAACCGACACACGCGAGAAGGCGAATCCGGAGAGCCATTCATAGAGGAATGTGACGTCTTGATCAATGGATCCGGCTGCTTCAACGACTGGAAATGGCCTAATATCACCAATCGAGATGCGTACAGGGGAGAACTACTCCACTCAGCTATCTGGCCCAGAGATGCGGACTTGAAGGGCAAATCCGTCGCGTTGATCGGGAATGGGAGTACGGGAGTGCAAATCTTACCTGCGATTTTGGATCAGGTGAAGAGCGTGAAAGTATATATTAGGAGCAGGACTTGGGTAACGGCTGGCTTCGCTCAAAGATTTGCTGGTCCGAATGGGTCGAATGTGGTATTTTCAGAAGAGCAGAAGAAGGTGTGGGAGGAAAACCCGGAGGATTATTTGAAGTACAGAAAGGAGGTCGAATCAGAACTCAATTCGAGATTCAGATTGTATCTGAAATATTCTCAAGAGCAGACAGAAGCTAGAAAGTTCTCAACTGGACAGATGACGGAGAAGCTGAGGGATAAGCCAGAGATCGTGGATAAATTGTTGCCTGATTTTGCTGTGGGGTGGGTGACTTCCTCTTCTGTGCCATGGATGAAAATATCAGTGCTAACAATGAGTAGGTGCAGGAGAGCGACGCCTGGGAACGGATACCTAGAGGCACTTTGCTCCCCGAAAGTTGAAATCGTGTGGGGAGAAATCGGCTCATTTACGGAACGAGGCATCAAGTCCGCATCAGGTGACGATCAAGAATTTGATACGATAATCTGTGCCACTGGCTTCAACATGTCCTTCTCTCCACGCTTTCCTATCATCGGAGAGAACGGCATCGATTTACAAAAGAAGTGGGATAAGAATCCCGAGTGTTATCTCAGTGTTACAGCAGCAAATATGCCCAATTACTTCATGTATCTTGGACCAGGGAGTCCGCTTGGACATGGAAGTGTTGTGTCGAGTCTAGAGAGGGTAACTGAATATATGAGGAGGATGATCACGAAACTTCAGACCGAGAATTACAGTTCTGTGGTCCCAAAACCACACATACCCCGCGCGTATCAAAAACAAGCTCTTGCATGGCTCGAAAGGACTGCTTGGAGTTCGAATTGTGTTTCCACGTACAAAAACGGTGATCCGAATGGTCCACTCATTTCTTTACACCCTGGCTCGAGGCTTCACTTCTTCGAACTTCTGAAGAATCCACGTTTTGAGGATTTCGAGTGGCAGAGTCTTTGTGATGACCAGGACTTGACATTTGCTTGGATGGCGAATGGGTTTACGGCTGATGAAGAGGACAAGGAGAATAGAAAAGATTTGACGTGAGTCAACTCTCCGTCACAACAATAATAATCCACTGACGTTGATTTAGATGGTTCTTGCCACCGGTTGAACGGGCGAAGTTTATCAAGCCTCCTGTGCAGAATGGCATAAATATACATCCAGAGAAAATCTAGGAGGAAAAAGTCATTGTAACAGAGATCAGATCAACATAGGACGCTACCAATGATGAATTTGAAAGAAACTTTGCAGCATGAATATACTGACTGGTGTTAGAATCTCTCCCCCTTCCTACCAGATTGGAGAAGTCGCATTTCCTCACGTCGCAAAGTTGATGATGATGCATATTGTAATCTCATCGATGGTACTAGTACGGTCGTTCTTTCGCAGAGTCATACGCGGTACACCGAGAGTGTTTCTGGTGCTATCGACGATCGAATGCCTGTATCCTATGCTTGTGCCCTAATAGTATTCCCGCTGCCGAATCCCAGATTATGCGCTTTTTTTGGTGAGGCTCGCTAATGGCAGTGAGCAGTATATGGCCCGTGCAGACCAGTGCATTTACTCGAAGCTTTTAGAAAATGCATTTTAAGGTTGATGGTTTTTGCATTCAATTCTTATAGACTAATTAATTTCAAGATGTTTACCGAGTCTATATAACTGCTGTAACTGTTACTGCCACTGGTTGAAGTATTAAGGCCATGGCTAGCATTAAATACCGAGTTTCACGTGATCGTTTCTTATTATACCGATTGTTGGCAAGCTTTAAATCTAAGTATAATAAACCGCTATTTACGCGATTAATACCAAGTCAAAGTCGAAGTAAGAAAGCAACTCGAGTTGTATATCAAGCAATAGCAATAGCTATTGTGGCGGGGCGATCTGTTCTGCTTCGAAAATCCTTATTTGTAATAGTAATTTCGGAGGTTTATACTAGCCACGTGCTCTCCAGTACATAAGGAGCCTTCTGCTCTCTGATGAACAATAACAACCTTCTTGCCACTCCATTTTGTTGGCCCTACTACGTATGATGAGTAATTATGAGAGCGAAGTCAAGTATTTGCCAAAGCCTATGAGTTTACTACAATCATGCAAGATTGGGTGGTTTTCCTCTAGGAGAGCCATTGCCCTTTCACAGTAGGCTAACCGCCCACACCCAGCCCAGAAATCTACTTAAAAGAGCCATACTGGTTGTACTTCTGAGCCTGCAAGATATTGTCAGCCAAGCTTGAAACGTATTAAATAATGCTCCAAGCACAAAGTATCGAAGATATTATTACACGGTGTGCTCACTTTTGTGTAAGAACTAGCAGTGGCTAATATGAGACAAGTGTTTCGACAATAATACCTATTCCGATCTGACTATTAAATGTCGCGACAAATCTTGGAAAGTTTACCGCGTTATCATTTGCTTTTAATCGAAAGTTTTGCATACAGTATATATGGTAGGCTTTAAGGTCATTATCTCGAGAATAATCGTCATCTAGCTCGAAATCTCACTCCTCATAGGAGGAATATACAAGTGTCATTAATCTAGACGATAATAATCCGGTCCCTATCGAAATAATGTTGAAATACTTTTATACCGGCAAATACAACGAGCCGATTAACGAGTGCACGTACAACTTAGCCGATAAATATGATATACCGACTTTGATGGGAGTACGACAAAGACCATTTGCAACCGATAATTGATCTTCAACGACAGAAGATGTAGGCAATCACTCGGGCCGAACTTCTTTTCGCATTTCTTTGCGAAGTGCAGGTGGTCGGGCGTAAATAATACAAGATAATATGTATATATATTATTGATTTTTGAGCCTCTGTCTTTTTGTTGTTTTTGGGTGGCGAAATGGGAGACAAGCAAAGCTCGTGTCAGGAGATCAGGAGAAAGACCGAATGTTTTGACCTTCTGTACTTCCTCAAGAATATCTCTCTGGTTTGAGTCACTGAAGATGGTTGGAAAACTGATATATTGCATTCCAATTAATTCTGTCTGTTGAGTAAGAGAGAGAGAAAAGATAGGAGATCAGAAAGATGATATCCACAGGAGAAACGATCACAACTCCATGGTCTGTGGTTTTGTGACCGTCGCCTCCAATAAGTTTTCTGGCTCCTTCAACCTTACAATATGCACCGTCCAAAGCTAGGCATCTGCAGCAACGACACCGAGCCTAGAACTGCAGTGGTCAGCAACCCTTTTCGAACCGCACCTTATTTACGCGTCTGCGCGATGGTAGTTTCGTTCGATCCACCAATTCTCTGCCTTTCCATACTGTTCCCCGCCAGCGCCCACTATTATGATCCCTAGCACCCTCTTCAAACTGAGCAATGTTCGCACCGTGCTCAATGAGGATCTTCACAACAGGCTGAATGCCATAGAAAGCTGCATAGTACAATGGAGCATGATTTTCGTTATCTATTTGATCCGGATCCGCTCCAGAAGTGCAGAGCAGGCTGACGACCTCCAGATTCTCGTGGTAGGCTGCCCAATCCAGAGGTGTTCGTCCTTTCTTGTCCCGAGCTTTAGGGTCTGCTCCATGGCTCAACAGAAGTGCCACAATATCTTGGCTCCACCGGGCGGCTAGGTGCAGCGGCGATTGTCCGTTGCTAGAACAAATGTTTGGATCGGCTCCTCTTTCCAAGAACAGTTTGCAAGCCTTAAAGAAACCCTCTCCGCGGCGGAGCCAAGACACGGCTAGGAACAAGGAGGTCTCCCCAGTCGGAAATTTAAAGTTTATGTCTGCACCAAACTCGAGGAGGAGTTCAAACATCGTAGGACTCTCCACCGCAGCAATAAAAAGTCCGGTTTGGTACTGCTCCCTAACAGTTTGTGGTTCTGTGTCGACATGTGGCTGCGAGCGGCTCTCATTCTGTTTTAGTGTACCTTGCAACACATGAGAAAACGCATTTAAGCGCTTCCTCTGCGCCTTTCTACGGAGGAGGAAGTGCCTAGTGCGCTCACATGTATTCGGACATGCACTTCGTTCCAGAAGCCACCGAGCTACTTCGGTATCCCCAGCTTTGATAGCCCATGTCAATGAAGTTGTACCATCTTGTAAGTATATTTCATGGAGTGCTACTTGCCCGTGGTTTTGAAGTACCTAGGATAGTAGCCATATTATGCCTTAGTAAGCTGCATAATGGTGAAGAGGGCGGAACTGCATCTTGTCCTGTAGAAGCGCCTCCGGCCTAAAGATCGACACCTAGGCCTGAAATAGTGTCGATCTCCTTTGGAGTAGGACGAAATCGGCATCCTTAAGTAGTGCCATTCTCTTGATAGCGTGACCCGCATGCTTAATCCAATATTGTAGTGGATAGCGTAGCCCCTTGCGCATGTTTTTCGCGATATCGATAGCAATAGCTAATTCCTTTGACTTAATATCATTTTCCATGGAGACTTGGAATGTATTTATGTATTGTAGACATCTCAGCGCAATGTCCTCGTGCTCGCGTGCGCAGTTTTAAGAGAATAGAACCTTAGTATGCTCTAATATATAATCTTTTGTTGACTGATGGATGAAATGTATAGTTCCTTTCCTGAGAGCGTTCTCCTTAAGTGCGTCCAAAAATCCTTGCCTTGGGTCATAATCGGAGCTGTTAGATGTGCTGTCTGGCGATTGGGATTAAGCCCTAAAGCGTCTCCGGCCAAAGTAGCGGCTTCTACTGCGGGATACTTCTTTTGAATTCTGAAGTACTATCAGCGATCCACACTGCTCAATATACTCTTTAACTATCTTTATATCCCAAATTGCTGAAGAGGGCAGGCCAGCCGTGACAGCGAGCTCCGCTGGAGAAAAGGGGCGGGAAGCTAAAGTGACAAATCGCAAGATTTGCTTCACGTGGTCAACCATCTTTGGAATATCGTTCGAAATTGCTTGCTAGTATATTCGATCATATAACTGGGAAAGCCCACGGGGCATCATTTTAAGCACCTACTTTGTGTTGATAGACCGGACTTTAGGCCTTCGTAGCTCTTGGCATACCAAAGAAACCCACAGAAACGTGCCTTTTGCCTTTTCTCTAAGGGTAATGGCAACGAAATTCTTCAGATTAGGATCATATCTCTTAAAAACCGCCAGCCCTTCGACTTTGATTCCAATAAATTAATCCACAGATTGGCGGACCGCTTTTAAATTGACTTTCAAGTCGACCTTCAAAGTAGAAGTGCTTGTGCCCAAATAGTCCTTTATAGCACCCTCGTTCCTACTAAGTAAAATCCATTTGACTCTACAAGGCAATCTTCCCGGCTGTGCTAAAGCCTATAGAGCGTTTTCGTCGGTAACCAATACAAAGAAACTTTCCAAGCTTTCCTCGTCGCATTCGTCTAGGGCATCGACGACAAAGTAAACTGTAGTAAAGGCAATAAACTGGAGAGCTCTATGCAGTTCTATCTATACTGCCTCCACAGAAGAAAACATGGCTTCTCCTTTGATATCAAAAGTCCCCAGAAACTCTGTTAACGCCTCCGTTTATTGTTGGAGAAAGACTTTAAGAACTCCGCGAAGCAATGTCTTTATCACGGCCAACATTAAGTTGCGTTTATCTGAAGTGTTATCGCAGAAAAAGTAGCCACATAAAGAGGTTAAGTCTAAGTGAACTCTTCCCAAGAGTTCGTCCACGAGAGCCATAGATATCATTATCTTCCCTTTTCTAGGCGTGCCATGTATTTACAATCGAATTACCGAATTATCTGCCAGGAAATCACGGAACTATAGCAAAATCCAATCACAAGAATTGTCGATAAGCTTATCTTTGCGAGTCTCAATCTCTTTCCTGTCCACAGATAGATCGGTAACGTAAAGTACCTTCAAGCAATTACTGGCCAACTGCCTGAATACACTGCCACTAAGTTCCTCGCTCGTCTTCCTCGTCTCATGCGCAATGCGATCGACGTTGCTCTCAATATTTGTCACTCCTACATTAATATAATCCAGAATAACTCTGTGTTCTATCTGGGATTCAAAGATCTCGGAAGCCTAAGATTTCAACTTGACACTAAGTTATTTGTAGTCATGCGAAGCAGCATCGACGTTCCCGAGAAGTCGTTCTTGAGAGGTGATAACGGCTTAGAGTTCGTTTTGGACCGCAACCAATATTGCTCCCTAGTCTTGTCCTTGTGCTATTAAGCCCTTCTGAGCTTTGGTTTGCTCTTTCACATTGCGTTGAGCTTCGTCGCTATAGATGAATCATCAGTATAAACTGCATAAGTCTAGCAATATGGCGAAAAATACCTTAATGCAGAGATTTGAAGACTCAGTATAGCAGCTATATAAAACAGTACTGCCTTCCGAAAATCATCAACTTCGCCCTTCTTACACATCGCCCACTCAATTGCCCGAGCATTCTTCTTGAAAGTCTCGAATGACCACACAGAGGTACCATAGTCTTTATCCATGCCTTTGAACTTTTTGATACGCTCCACAAACCCATTTATACACTTCTGGCAATTAAGTACAGCATCATCCAAAGATGCCTCGATACTAAGCTTCCAGATTCCCTGCAAGGCATTCTGTAGGCTAGAAAGCTCCCGAATGAGCTCTGCATACGATGCTTTGCCGCCTCTTGAATCATCTAAGGCTTAAAAAACCTGGATGAGAACATTAATCCCAGCGATGACGTCGCCGGCAGACCACCCAAATGACATGGCTCCTAGCCTCAGATTTAGGCTTCGTGATCGCTATCAAAAAGATTAGTCAGACAAAGCCGTAACATCGGGTTCTGTTCGATCCAGTAGTGTCATCCATTAACCGTTGCCAACTGATGAAACAACCTGGACTAAGATTTTGGGTGGGTTGTTCTTGTTGGTATTATTGTTCATAATTGAAAATAACGAGAAGGGTCACGGAATTTGAGCGTCGCAAGGCTGCTGGTCGGATGTAGGTCGTGCATACTGTAGGATGTGGTGGCTATGTCATACTCATACCCTGTGCTTGCAGCCACCAATCGCTTGTTTGGGAGCTTTGAACCCCATTCACTGGAACTTTCCCAGGTAGCATTTGCTTCTTCTGTTTTTTAAAATCAACGTCAGGATAAAGAAGAAGATTGACGACTCCTCGCGCTTTTAAAGAAGTGAAACGAGATCACATGATATCTAAACACGTGTCCAACACGTCAAACCGTGACATAAGATTTTGTTTTATACCTGGAAAAATGCTGGTACCCATGGAAATCTTTGTACAAAAAGATATTTAGCACCTGGGAAATAATTAATACCTTGAAAATTACAAGTACTTATGAAATATATATATAAAATCTTTATCCAAATTGGTTCGAGGTTATTTAGGTATTATAAAGACGGTTCAAGTAAAATACGTAATACTTTCTGCGGGTTATAAGCAAAATTTAAAATATTTAAAGGTAGGAAAAACTTTTGATTTGAATTTAATTATGAAACTCGAATTAAATTATAATAAAAAAATTATTATTCGAGAATATTATATTATTTAATTATTTAAATAATAAATATATATAATATTTTATTTATAATAAAATAATTATTATCCGAGAATATTATATTATTTAATTATTTGGATAATAAATATATATAATATTTTATTTATAATAAAATAATTATTATCTCGAGAATATTATATTATCTAATTATTTGGGTAATTAAAAGCCCAAATTAAAATTAAGGTTAAAATGGGGTTTAATAATTTAAAGTATATTTTCTATTCA
This sequence comes from Phialocephala subalpina, assembly GCA_900073065.1. Classification (NCBI taxonomy): domain Eukaryota; kingdom Fungi; phylum Ascomycota; class Leotiomycetes; order Helotiales; family Mollisiaceae; genus Phialocephala; species Phialocephala subalpina. The sequence continues at coordinate 513,436 of FJOG01000036.1, forward strand.
AAATTCTATATTTCATTGGGCGGCTTCCTAAGCGAAGCGACTTTGCGAATACTAAGATTTCCAAGATTACGCCTCCTTGAAATCGTAATATTTATAATAGCAAATTACCTACGAATTACTATATTTATATCGTAATATTAAACGCATTCTAATAAATAACTTTTTATTAAATTCCGTTTATTTTTCGCAAATTTATTAAATTAAATAATTATTTTTATATTATAATCGCATTTATATTATTTATATACTTATAACTTTTCTCTCGAAAAACTCTAAAAATAAATTATTTAACCCTTAAAAATTTCTTTATTATTATAACTTTATAATTTAATTTAACTCTTAGTAATAAGTATATTTTTTCTAATAAATATTTGAAAATTATACAAAAAAAACGTGATTATTTAATTTAATATAATAATTATCTCATTTTATATAATTAGATAAATTCTTTAAGCGAGTTTATTAGAATAACGTACATTTTAGGGTTAGGGTTAGG
>FJOG01000036.1:514963-525428 GCA_900073065.1 Phialocephala subalpina
CTATACTACTAATACATAGCATTAACTAAGCAGAGATCTTAGTGCCAAATATCTAATATACCAAATATGAGTAAGTTGAAAGGGGTCTAAGGTTGGCTTGAGTATGTTAGCTAACTTGGGTTGTTGAATAAGCAACTATTTAGTGGGATAGCAAGTAGGACCGCGACGATTAAAACGATGATACGTTTGAATATAATGCAGAATATAGGGTCTTATTTTGTACTTCGTATTACACGGGAATTCGGGGACTAAATACTCATCTCCGTAAGTAGTATAGTCTTAGGAAAGAGAGACGGAAGCTAATGCTTGCAAAGTATGGATATTTGCTATTATAGTATCCAAAGGATGTAGAATTGCTAGAACCCGGTGGATTACTATTTGTAGTACTAAGGAAACCATTAGATGGATTTTAATGCGATGATTATAAGCAGTTTGTAGTATTAAAAGACTTGATCTAAAAACATTATAAAAGCTATGGATAGTTTTGGTTAAAATAAGACTTAATGCATTAGAAAATGGTAAAAATGTAAACGTTTTTTGGGACTAGATTTTAATAATATTTTATTGTGAAATGCCAAAAGGAGGCTTCCCCGCAAATAGAAGTAGCAGATAATGATAACGACGAAAATACCGCAATCTGGGATTAGTTATTACGCGAATTTAACGAAATAGATAAGCGGGATACAAAACGGCTTAAAATTACAAATTTTAAGACTAAAAAGAGCGATAATATTAGTTGGTGGAATTTTATGTAATGGCGATCGCATTTTGGTAATCGTAATATTAGGCGTATTGTTTATATTAGTAAATTGCCGGACCGGAAAGATAAATAGTTTTAACGCGTGAGCGAAATCGTCGATATAATAATTAAGTGTACTATAAATAGGCTAAGTAGTTTGCATGATAATACTTTATATTAACTGTAAATAGCGAACTCGATTAAGAAGGTTAAAAACCGGCTTATAGTGTAATTATAAAACGAGGATAACTTAAACTAATATATTGCTTATTTTCGTCGTTTTATTTGCTATTTGTTACGAGTATACGTAGCGCAAAAAGAGAAAAAGAGTTATAGACGTAATGAAAGTGAGAGTGGGGATAAAGGGTTAGTAGACGATAATGAAGAGGTTATTGTAGACGACGTTAAAGAGGATAAAGAGGGGGATAAGACTTAAGAGGCTAATGATAGTGGAAAGTTTGATGTAATAAAAGATTATTGTAAACTAATAAAATTTAGCTTAAAATAAAAATAGTTATTATAAAATATACTCGAGTTATTAGAATTTAGAGAAGACGAAAATACTTAAGTTTAAAAGATAAGTGCGCTTATAATGTTTATGATTTTGTAGAGTTTAAAAGGCTATAATTAATTTAATAATCCCATGATTTATTTTGCGGCTATTTTAGGCATTATAAAAAATAAGAATCGCTTAAGGCGTGATAACGAGTATTTATATATACTCGTTAGATTTATGTATTGCGTTCGGGTTTTGTTTATTAAATATATACTCCTAGTAGCCACGAGGGCAAATTAAACTATAATAAATATCGATTAGTTTCTTGAATTACGAAAGAAATATCTTGTGGTTGGAAGTTATAGTCTATATAGCTTTTTAATTAAGATATTAGAATATAGTAAGATAATAAGCATATAAAAGATTAATTAGCCTAGTATTATTTAGACTCGGTTTAAAACGAATCGTTTAAATGGTAATATCTTGGAATTTCATAGGAAGCTATTACCGATTAAGCGGTTTAAGGATATAATTTATAATATAATCCGGGAGGCCAAAGATATTTTATAGCAAGATTTAATATGGGTTTCGCAAAAAAAAAACTAATTTAAAATTAATTTAAATGTAATCTAAAATGATTTGTTATTAGTTATATAGGGTGCTTTATAAGTAATAAATAAAGCTAATAAAATAAAAAATAAAAAGAAATAAATAATAGATTAGATATTAAAGGCTCCAAAAGACTAATAGTTATAAGACCAAAAGAAGAATATATAGCGAATAATAAGAGTCTGCGAGTATTAATAACTATAAAAGCAAATCAAAGAATTATTACTCGTTTTAGGGTATAAAGGCGATAATTTACTCGATCGCGGAGAAAAAATTACGCCTATTTAATTCCGTAATAAACTTCTTTAGGAATATAATATATATATAATCGGCAAATAAATCGTGTATATTACGCGGTATTATAAGTCTTAAGCACTTTTTAATAAAGTTAAAATTATTCTACGATTTTTCTTATGGCGAATAAAATAAATTTAGGCTATATATTTAGTTTACGTATAGCTATTTTCAGAGACTTTAAATTAGAAAACAAATAGTTTCCCTTGGAGTAATTATTTTTAGTATAATAAGCATAATTTATAAACTCGCGAGTATTTAACTAAAGTTTTAACCCAGAAAACTACTATTTGATTAAGAATACGATTAATTACGCAAGATTATTAGAATATAACTATTAAAATAAGCCGCGAATATATTAGAGTAAAGTTTCTAAAGGATCTTCCCGCGATTAAAGATATACCACATAAAGATATTAATATTATTGTAAATACTATGGATTTTGTAGCTATTTATGGGAAAGATATTACGGAGTAATATAAAGTGCGTAGTAATATTATCCGCAATCTGAGTGATAAAAGTATTCGGATCTTTAAAGCTATTAGCATTTAATAGTATTAATTATTAGGATTAAATAGCAAAAAGCTATTCTTATCCGCGAAATATTACCGGGGTTTGTCGTATAGTACTCTATTAATTAATTTAGTTCCTAAAAAATCAAAATCACCGTTGGAAAAACTATAGCCCGTGGTTTTTACTTTACCGCTAATTAATTTATCTTAACCAAGGTTATTAACGCTATTAAGTTTAAATTTGTCCGGGTATAAGTTACTCGGGTTAAAGCTAATAGCGTTTCTTAATTGGCTACGGGTTAAAGTAGTAATAACTGGGGTTTTGCTATTTACTATAATCCCAATTTATTTTAGAAAGGAGATTTATAATGGACTAAAGAAGGTACTTAACTAAAAAGAGCCTAAATTCCGTTCGAATAAATAAAAAAAGGTTATTTTTGTTGTATTGGATTAATAGACTTTATTAATTGTGGTATTATTTATTGGAGGCAATAAAACGTTAACTTTTACACTTTTAGCTATACTTCGAGACTTAGGCGTTAATATTATAGTGGCACCGTTTAATATACTCGAGAAGGATTACGTACGGCGGTTTTGGTTTACTTATATCGAGTATATCGTTTGGCATTATAAAGAGACGCGGTATACCCCCGTAGTAATAATTAGCGCTGATCGGGTAATAATAACCGGGTTTATTACGTATGGATTAATACTTCGAAAAAAAAAACTATTACGCCGTGTAATGCTTAATAAATGTTATCTTTTATTTATAGTTAATAACTATTAATTTAAGCTATGGTAGTTCGGTTATTTTTAGGTATTTTGGTGCCTTATAATCTTATTAACGGTTATACTCCCACTTATTTGATTGGATGAGTTGCGTAAAGTGATATATATCTCGGATTTCCGTTTGATTTATATAAGCACGGTTTAAACTAATATCCGGTATATAATGCGGCGATATCCTAATAAGAGTATATTAAAATTAATTAAGGAAATGGTATGGCTTTGGCGTTTAGGATTAGGAGAGCGTAGCATTTTTTATTATAATAACCGGGATAAAACCAAAAAAGTAGCCAAAGTTTTAAGTTATTTATATTATTATTTTATGGTTAATAAAAAGAATATAACTATTGAAAAGTGGCTATAGGATACGGGTTTTATGGCTGTTATTGGGGCATTTAATACTAATAGAGATTATCCCCGGATTGTATATATCGTGTATATTAGTGTCCCGTATAATATAATTAATTTTGTATAAGAGATTAGGCGTGGTGGATAAGTTGGGGAGGATGTTAATTCGATTATTTTACTTGAAGATGCTAAATCCCAATGGCTTGAGAAGCAAGACGCTATAGAGTTAACGGTTGATAAGTTTACTATATAGCGGTTTATTTAAACACGGGAATATCGACGTTTTGTTATGAGTAGCTATTTAGATGAGGAAGGGCAAACTTATGAAGAAGTTGGCGGATGGCTTTGCGATTGCTATGGCGGAGGGGTTTCGGATTAGATTGCGGGTTAGGTTCGAGCAGTTAAGGCGTTATAGTAATTTGAGGACAAGATGAATAAGGTTTAGCGGCATTATGGGTTCTATTGGGCAACGTATAGGCCGGCTAAAGTAAAGTATTTACCCGTAAGCTATACTCAAATAAATGGAGTAAATTTGGAATAAAGCGAGTAGTTACGGGATGAGATTTATTTCGATTGGCGGTATCGCGATTATTAGAAATATGAGATTAGCTAGCAGATTTATAAAGGGATCGAGAATAAGTAAGTATGCTAATAGAATAATATTGCGGCGTATTTATGGCTTAGTTGGTTTTATTTTCCCCATGGGCAAGGAGTATTAGCGGAAGGGGGCTATTAAGGCCAGAAGATTATCGCATATCGGAAATAGCTTGGTCTCCGAGCTTAACGGAAAGTCCAAGGCGCTATTATTAGTAACGGGATATGGTTTCTTTGGATTATATTCTAGAGAGACGATAAGGTTCAAAGGGGAAAGGACGGAAGTAATATAGAGGGTTTGGATCGGGCCGTTATTACTATAACGGAAGAGGAATCAGGTATTCCCCGGGACGGAGCAGAGAGTAAAGACGAGGTAAAAGTCGAGGTGGAGACAAAAAAGGAAATTGGTAGGGCAATCAAATTAGCTAAAAAGGATATTTTAAGCCGGCGCTTATAGGTAATTAAATGGCTTAATACGCACTATATCTATTATAAGGTAATAGGGGCGCCGCAGAGTAATAGTAAGTATTAGTATAAGACGTATTACCGGTCTTAGGGCTTAGCGGATAATCTTGGGTATTTAGCGTCCATGGACTAGCAAATTGGGATAGATGAGTTTCGGCGAGGCAAGTGTTTTTGGTGCAAAGAGGACGTTAATAAGTACGGGACTCGGACTTCGTTAGATATTACTTGCCTCTATATAAGGCGGGGGCCGATTTCAGTGAAATCGGCGTCTATATTCGGTAAGCGCAATTGGAATAGGCTTAGCGTGTTAGTCAAATTGGCAGTTAAATCGGCGGTATAAGTAAAGGTATAACTTTATAAAAACGATAGCTTTTGCTATATTATTAATATATAGTATTAACTAAGTATAGATCTTGGTACTAAATATCTTGTATACTAAATATGAGTAAGTTGAAGGGGGTTTAGGGTTAACTTGGAGTATGTTAGCTAACTTAGGTTACTAAATAAGTAACTATTTAGTGGGATAGTAAGCAGGATTATGACGATTAAAACGACGATACGTTTGAGTATAATATAGAATATGGGGTCTTATTTTATACTTTGCATTATATAGTAGTCCGAGGGCTAATAGTTTATCTTCGTAATAATCATAATCTTGGAAAGGAAAGACGGAAACTAGTACTTACAAAGTATGGATATCTGCCATTACAATATCCAAAAGACGTGGAATTACTAGAACCCGGAAGACTATTATTCGCAGCACTAAGGAAACTATTAAATGGATTTTAATGCGATGATTATAATTAGTTTATAATATCAAAAAACTTAATCTAAAAACATTATAAAAGCCATGGATAATTTTGGTTAAAATAAGACCTAGTATATTAGAAAATAGTGAAAGTGTAAATGTTTTTTGGGATTAGATTTTAACGATATTTTATTATTAAATGCTAAGAAGAGGCTTCCCCGCAAATAAAAGCAGTAAATAATAATAACGACGAAGATGTTATAGTTTGGGATTAATTGTTACGCGAATTTAACGAAATAGACGAGCGGGATATAAAACGGCTTGAGATTGTAGATTTTAAGACTAAAAAGAGCGATAATACTAATTGGTGGAACTTTATATAATAGCGACCGTATTTTGGTAGTCGCAATATTAGGCGTATTGCTTATGTTAGTAGGTTATTAGACCGGAAAGATAAGTAGCTTTAACGCGTGAGCAAAATCGTTAATATAATGATTAAGTGTACTATGGATGGGCTAAGTAGCTTGTATAATGATACTCCATATTAGCTACGAACGGTAAACTCGATTAAGAAGGTTGAGAACCGGCTTATAATGCGGTTACAGAACGAGGATAGCTTAGACCGGTATATTGCTTATTTTTGGCGTTTTGCTTGCTATTTGTTATAAGTGTATATAGCGCAAAAAGAAAGGGAGAATTATAGACGTGATGAAAGTGAAAGCGGGGATAAGGGGTTAATAGATGATAATAAAGAGGCTATTGTAGATAATGTTAAAGAAGATAAAGAGGGGGATAAAACTTAAGAGACTAATGATAGTAGAGAGTTTAATGTGATAAAAGATTACTGTGAATTAATAAAATTTAACTTAAAATAAAAGTAGTTATTATAAAATATACTCGAGTTATTGGAATTTGGAGAAGATGAAGATATTTAGGTCTAAAAGATAAGTGTGCTTATAATATTTATAATTTTGTAAAGTCTAAAAGGCTATAATTAATTTGATAATCCCATAATTTATTTTGCGGTTATTTTAAGTATTATAAAAGACGAGAATCGCTTAAGGCATGGTAATAAGTATTTATATATATTCGCTAGATTTATATATTACGTTCGGGTTTTATTTGTGGAGTATATATTCCTAGTAGTTATAAGGGCAAATTAAATTATAATAGATATTAATCGGTTTTTTGAATTATGGAAACAATATCTCGTAATTAAAAGTTATAACTTATATAACTTTTTAATCAAAATATTAAAGTATAATAAGATAATAAGTATATAAAAGATTAATTAGTTTAATATTACTTAGACCTAGTTTAAAACAAATCGTCTAAATAGTAATATCTTGGAATTTCATGGGAAATTATTATTAATTAAACGATTTAAAGATATAATCCACGATATAATTTAAGAGGCTAAAAATATCTTATAGTAAGATTTAATATAAGTTCTATAAAAGAAAAACTAGTTTAAAATTAATTTAGATATAATTTAAGATAATCTATTATTAGTTATACGGGGTATTTTATGGGTAATAAATAAAGTTAATAAAATGAAGAATAAGAAAAAGTAAATAATAGATTAGATGTTAAAGGCTCTAAAAGACTAGTAATTATAGGACTAAAAAAAGAATACGTGGCGAATAATGAGAATCTGCGCGTATTGGCAATTATAAAAGCGAGTTAAGGAATTATTACTTATTTTAGGGCATAAAGGCGGTAGTTTATTAAATCGCGGAGAAAAGATTACGCTTATTTGGTTTTATAATAAACTTTTTTAAGAGCGTAATATTTATGTAATTAGTAAACGAATCGCGTATATTACGCGGTATTACAAGTTTTAAGTACTTTTTAGTGAGGTTAAAATTATCCCACGATTTTTTTTATAGCGGATCGGATAAATTTAGACTATATATTTAGTTTACGTATAGTTATTTTTAGAGATTTTAAACTAGAAAATAAACGGATTCCCCCGGAATAATTATTTTTAGTATAATAAATATAATTTATAAACTCGTAAATATTTAATAAAAGTTTTAATTCAAGAAACCACTATTTAACTAGGAATATGATTAATTACGCAAGATTATCGGAATGTGGTTATTAAGATAAGCCGCGAATATATTAGAGTTGAGTTTCTTAGAGATTTTTTTATGACTAAGGATATATTGTATAAAGATATTGATATTATTATAAGTGCTATAAATCTTGTTATTACTCATGGGAAGGATATTGCGGAGTAGTATAAAGTGCGTGGTGATATTATTCGTAATTTGAGTGATAAAAGCATTCGGATTTTTAGGGTTATTAGCATATAGTGGTATTAGTTGCTAGGATTAAATAGTAAAAAGTTATTTTTATCCGCGAAGTATTATCGTAGTTTGTCGTATAATATTTTACTAGTTAGTTTAGTTTTTAAGAGGTTAAAATTACCGTTAAAAAAATTATAGCCCGTGGTTTTTACTTTGCTACTAATTAGTATATTTTAACCGAAGTTATTAACGCTATTAAATTCTAATTTGTCTGGGTATGGGTTACTCGGGTTAGAGTTAATGGCGTTTCTTAATTGGCCACGGGTTAAAATAGTAACGATTGGGGTTCTACTATTTATTATAGTCTTAATTTACTTTAGAAAGGAGATTTATAACGGACTAAAAAAGGTGCTTAACTAAAAAAGCTCGAGTTTTGTTCGGATGAATAAAGAGAGGCTATATTTATTATATTAAATTAATAAACTCTATTAATTGTAGTATTACTCATTGGAAGCAGTAAAACGCTAACTTTTACATTTTTAATTATATTTCGGGATTTAAACGTTAGCGTTATAATAGTATCGTTTAATGTACTCGAGAAGGATTACGTATAGCGGCTTTAGTTTGCTTATATTGAGTATATCGTTTAGTACTATGGAAAGACGCGGTATGCTTTCGTGGTGATAGTTAGCGTTAATTGGGTAGTAATAACCGAGTTTATTACGTATAAATCGATACTTCGGAAAAGAAAATTATTACGTTATATAATGTTTAATGAATGTTATCTTTTATTTATAGTTAGTGATTATTAGTTTAAACTATAACAACTTAATTATCTTTAGGTACTTTAATGCCTTATAATCTTACTAATAACTATATTCTTATTTATTCGATTAGATGAGTTGCGTAAAGTAATATATATCTCGGATTTCCGTTTGATTCGTATGAGTATAATTTGGGCTAATATTTGGTATATAATATGGCGATATCTTAATAAAAGTGTATTAAAGTTAGTCAAGGAAATGGTATAGCTTTAGCGTTTAAGATTAGGAGAGCGTGGCATTTTTTATTGTAGTAACTGGGATAAAACCGAAGAAATAGCTAAGGTCTTAAGTTATTTGTATTATTATTTTATGGTTAATGAAAAGGATATAGCTGTTGAGAAGTGGTTGTAGGATGCGGGTTTTATGGCTATTATTAGGGCATTTGGTACTGGTGGAGATTATCCCCGGATTGTATATATCGTGCATATTAGTGTCCCGTATGGCATGATTGACTTTGTATAAGAGACTAGGCGTGGTGGACGAGTTAGGGAGGAGGTTAATTCGATTATTTTACTTAAAGATGCCAAATCTTAGCGGCTCGAAAAGCAAGACGCTATGGAGTTAACGATTAATGAGCTTGTTATGTAGTGGTTTATTTAAATATAAGAATGTCGACGTTTTGCTATAAGTGGTTATCTAGATGAGGAAGGGTAGACTTGTAAAGAGGCTAGTAGACGGCTATGTGATTACTGCGGAGGGGGTATCGCTAACTAGACTACTAGGCAGGTTCAAGTAGCCAAAGAATTATAGTAATTTGAGGATAAGATAAATGAGGCTTAGCGGCATTATGGGTTTTGCTGGGTAATATATAAGCCGGCTAAAGTAGAGTATTTGCCCGTGGGGTATACTCGGATAAATAAAGTAAATTTAAAATAAAGCGCGTAGTTACGGGATGGGATTCGTTTTGATTGGTAGTGTTGCGATTGCTAGAAGTATGGGATTAGCTAGTAGATTTATAAAGGGATCAAAAATAAATAAATATACTAATGGAGTAATATTATAGCGTATTTTTAACTTAATTGGTTTTATCTTCCCTATAAGCAGGGAGTACTCGCTAAAAGGGGCTATTAAGGCTAGAATATTATCGTATATCGGAAATGGCTTGGTTTTCGGGCTCGATAAAAAGTTTAAGGGGCTATTATTAGCAACGGGATGTGGCTTTTATGGACTATACTCCAAAGAGACGATAGGGTTAAAGGAGGGAGGGAAGGAAGGGAAGGAAGTAATCCCGAGGGTTTGGATAAGGCGGTTATTATTATAACAAAAGAGGAATTAAGTACTCCGGCGGACGGAGTTAAGAGCGAAGACGAGGTTGATATCGAGGTTAAAGTAGAACCGGAAATTGGTAGGGCGGTTGAATTAGCTCCTAAGGATATCTTAAGTTGGTACTCGCGGGTAATTAAATAGTTTAATGCGCATTATATTTATTGTAAAGTAACGGGGGCGCCGTAAAGTAATAATAAGTATTAATATAAAACGTGTTACTAGTTTTAAAGCTTAGCGGATAATCTTGGGTATTTGGCGTTAATAGAATAGCAAATTGGGATAGATAAGTTTTAGCGGGGTAAGTATTCTTAGTATAAAGAGGATATTAATTAGTGCGAGACTCGGATTTCGCTGGATATTATTTGCCTATATAGAAACGTGATTATGTTAGTACTTAGGGTTAGGGTTAGGGTTAGGGTTAGGGTTAGGGTTAGGGTTAGGGTTAGGGTTAGGGTTAGGGTTAGGGTTAGGGTTAGGGTTAGGGTTAGGGTTAGGGTTAGGGTTAGGGTTAGGGTTAGGGTTAGGGTTAGGG
>FJOG01000046.1:2254-32498 GCA_900073065.1 Phialocephala subalpina
TAGCAACCCAATGCACTACTTACCTCTTATATAGTAACGATACTACTACTATATATGATAATTTTCGCTAGCGCGGCATATTCTTCCAACTTCTACTCCACCAACCTACAAGCGGCGGTAATATCCCCTCTTTTAAACTCATTCTCCTTATACTCAACCACGGAATACGCAATATTAAAACGGCTAATTAGAGACCAAAACATGTGAACATCATCGGCTTTAATCCTCATAATATTCATAAACTTTGGCTCGGTATATAATGGCAACGTTACCATCAAATACACTATCTGTACCCCCCTTTCCATCAACTCGCCTAATTACCGTATCTTAAGCCGAAACTCGGCCGTACTATCCAATAGCGTATAACACTCGTTAAACACGAACCGCTCTAATAAATACAACCTTTATAACCGATCCAAAAATGTCCCAAACGTTTTATTGACCGTTAACTCGAGCGTGACAATAACAATCTAACTAAGGGAATAGCAATATCGAGGGTCCCATTTCACACATGAAATCCCGGCTTACTAACATTTTTCTACTATATGCTTTTACAATGAAACCAATGGGCTAATAACAATAGTAATACCGGAATTCATACTTTTAGCCGGCAATTAAAACAATAACGTCTTCCTAACCCCGGTTCCTATCACCGCTATAATAGGGCTCTTGTGCTTTATAATAACTTCTAACACGGGCTCTTACAACCCACGGAATCGGGCCTTACTCCCCAATATTTGTTCCAACTCTCAATAAATATCAACGCCCCGCAATCGCTTCCACCGGGCCAATTGCGCGTTTTACATCTCTTCCTCATACACTTACCGCTTTCTCTTAGCTCTCCCACTTATCCTAACCCTTAATATACTGACGGAAACCCCAAAAAACAATGCTATACGTAATTAATACGACGAAACTTCTCACGGCGACTAATAATAGAACTATTACCTTCTATCAACTCCCTAGCGTAAATCATACCGGCAATATAAGTCCCGTGACCGGCTTACAAATCCTATAGATCGTCCCCGTTAATATTATCCTCATTCCAACCGTTAACCTCTTTTAACTTCGTCTTTTCGTCCTTAAATCGATCTTCTCGATAATATCGACGCAATATAGCGATTATAATATGCCGATTCGAACTAATCCCGTAACTCTCGACGCTTATTAACCTCTTTATTACCTCCTTTAAAATCCGACGTCCTCGTTCGAACGTCCACGAACGGAACGGTCGTTAGGCGAACGTGTAATCTTAACTGCTCGATTGTTTAATAGAGTCTTCTTCTTGTTGACTATCTACTCCCATGGCTATTTGTTGCCGTCGCTTTAAACCGGTCTACTGCCGGTACTCCTTCTTCTGGCCATTTCCCCATAAAAACGGACTAGAATAATCACGTTTTATAACTTGGAATTGTAACTTCTCTTAAAACGGTAATACCAACTACAAATAATATACTAATAACTCTTTAATCTTTCGAGGCAAATATCGGTAGATAATCTTAATATTTCCACTACTTTGATACCCTTTATAATACTAAGCCACGTATTTTACCAACCCTTCTTTAATTACGATATTTCGGACCCCACTATATGTAGTATTCTTCCACCGTATAGTAAACAACTCGAAGGCGCGAAAGGATTATAATAACAATATCATTAAAACTTATAACAACTCTTAGAACCGTTCTCTATAACGCTAATATGCAGTAACGGCTTCCCGTTTCAATTTCCTCGCACTATCTATGAACTACTCTCTCAACTGCTCCTCTTTATACATCCGCTCGTATAACCACCACTACTTACATACTATAAACTAATTCCGCTCATCGTCTAAAAATGACCACCCCACTCGGGTTTCTAACGGCTAATCCACCATTCTATTTTAATAGATCGATAGCACCTGTTTTATATCCACTTCTTAATCTGCACTTATCCTTACTATTATCAACTTCTCAAATAACTCCTCTCGTGCCTCCTTAACCAACCCATGAATTATCCCCCGGAATTAGCTCATATTAAACCGTATATTAGCATATAAAACATCATCTCCAATCCACTAAATCTTCCCCTCGGCCGTAGTAATATACCGAATCTTAAATCCGTACGACCGGCTCCAGTATAACCATTGTATAGGCGTAGGATCTCTTCTATCGTAAGCTATAATCATAAACGATTGGACCAAACTACGTGTCAAAACGTAATGGCTAGACGCTTTCTCCTGGGCTACTTGGGTGCTCAAACCACGGCTCTCGTATTACTTAATGGCTTCCCGTCGACGCTCGTACGCCTCTTAAACTACTATCAACCGGGCCAATTTAATCACCGCCAAATATTTAAGCGTATAATCCTCGGCATCTAACTATCCATTGTCCTCCCGCATCCCCAAAACCGCCAATCCACTAATCAACACGCTCTTATACTCGTCGTCTTACAATGGTTAATTTAATAACGCTATCTACAACCGTAAAATCTACCGTTAGATCCGGTTTATTCATTCTATCTCCTCATTTGATTCTTTCTCCTCTTCTTCCCCGCTTCTAGAACCTCCCACTTACTCCTCCTTCCACTATACAAATTCCTTAATACTAGTCTACACATCCTCAATATACATCTATTGTCTTTCCGTCAACTTATACTTCAACCGCTTCTCGGGCTCAATATCCTTAGACCGGAATATATAACGCATTAATTACTTGCAAACCTCCGTATACGCTTTAACGGTAGTAATATTTATCCAACTATTAAACGGCATTTGGACTTCTTTATCCACCTCCTTTCTATTCGCTTCAAACAATGTCTCCAACTTAATTACTTGCCGAATACAATAGTATTATACGTTTTAAATCAACCAATTAAACGCTTTATATAACACTTCCAACTCTGGCTCGTCGTCTTTAACGGGGGCAACCAATGCCCGTAATTCGATCCGATCAAATACTTCCGAATATTTAATTTATCCCACGCGACGTAACCATAAATTGGACTCTCGAGCTTCTTCTAATTCGATAATCTAACGACGTTCGTCCTCGGCGGCCTACTACATAGCTTAATTTAATTGCTTCTTCATGGCCTCTAAATCAACATCTCCGGGCGGTATAGTTAGACTAGATATTGCTACTTGAACCTCAAAAAACTAAACTCCTAGTCCACGGATAAAAAATACTGGCAATAGACCCCGTTTCTCTATAGAACTTACACTTCTCTTCTTACTTTTAGTTGACCCTTCTTCTGCGGGTTTTCCTATTTATACACTTTTTAATAATGCTTTTAGATCTTTTGCAATTAGTACGCAATATAATAGTATAACTTTCTTTGATCGTTTTACAATTAACATTTCATACCATCGTCTCTTGGCGTTTATAACGCTGCAATTAAAAAGTTATTTACTAAGGGGAAATTTAACGAATTTAATACTAATTTATTTTGTATCAACCTTTCAATTTTCCAAACCTCTTTAATAATATACTTCCGAGTCTCTCTTAGTATATTATACGTATCCTTATCCTTCAAATAAATATCGATATTATTAAGCAAAACTATATACTAATACTTTAAACACACAATTAATCGCTATTCTAAGAAATACACAAATAAATCCATAATATTTATATAAATCAAATCAATTTAACTCTTCGATCTAAAAATCCGATTACTTTAAACTACTCTACACGTCTTCTTATTCGACGCGTCCTTAACTCGTACTCCAAACCTTTACGCGTTATATCTCACTACAATTTCCGATTTTATACTTTTATACTTTTATACTCACTTTATACTTAAAATCTCGGATTTTGCTAACGGGGTTTATACACTCGCTCTCCCCCATCAAAAATCCAACCGCTGGACAACGGCCGTGATAAACAACCCCACGATAGACTTTAAGTTAATATTTTGACGGGGTTAATATCGCATATACCGGGGCCAACTTATACTCGAATTTGAGCCGCATCCGAGCTTATTTAGACGTAACCCTAATAAATCAACTTAATTAAATCAATTTAACCCTTTCGGCAAATCTACGCTAATAATTTATATAGGGAAATAAACTAATTACACTAAAGTTGATTTAAGAATAATGGATAAATTCTTATTCGTTTACTCGAATCTATTAAATCTACTCGACCAATTCAAAATCGTTAGTAATTATAAACAATTATATCGACGGCGAAGAAATTAATCGCAAGTATTAAAAAACACCATTATATCGAATATCGTCGCGCAAAGGAAATAGAATATCGATACTCGTCCGGAGTCCGATTTCGAGAAGAGTTTCTATTAAAACGTTTGAGTAAAAAGGAAACTCGTATATAATAAAGTCTATTAGATCGACGTATTAATATAAGCGTTAACGCGAGCGTTAATTGCTTTCTCTTTTAGTTTGCGCTATAATTTCTTTAGTAAAATATTTTCTCGGTCTATTATCGGCTTTCCTTAGAGCCTAATTTAAAAATATAATAAAGCGAAGAACGGTATTAAATAGCCCTCTTAGATCCTTATTTAAAGGAGATAAAGAAAAAACCCGAATTGGGCTAGCGTTAACTTACTGACTCCTATACTAATAAAACTCGATTATAATTTGATTAATAATTATATCAAGAGAAAAAAATCAAATAGTATTATATATTTACTATAAATCTATTTATATTTGCAACTATTTCCTTTTATCTCGATAATTGATTATATTAGAAACGATTAATACTAACGAGGAAAAAACCCCGATTCGATAAATAGTAAATCTTAGTAGAATACCCCCGGATTTTCGCCAAATCGGGAAGCGCCATACTATAATACTCATTTTTAATTAATTATATTTTCCACCCTAACGCTTATATGATTATACGGGTAAATCTGGCCTTATTTTTTAAGTATTTTGGATCGATTACGTACTTTTACACTCCAGATCACGTCCTGACCTTGACCCCGATTCGAGCCTTCAAATAAAGTTTATTATAAACCTAATTTTTATTTTTCAATTGGTTTATTAAAGATATAATAATCCTAACCATTAGAAAGCCTCGTTGCAATTTTAAATACTTTGTTTTTTCGTTTCTATATTTGCCACTAAAATACGATATTATCCAAGTTACCTTTATAATTTTTCCATTGCGCCTACTTGTAATATTAATAATCACAAAAAGTAAATATTATTTTAATTTTAATTTTTCTTTTTTTTAGATTGCATTATAATAATTTCCAAGTAAATTACAAGTAGGTGATTTTTTAAAGTTAGCTTGGATTTAGAAAAATCTATATAAACCTTCTAATAAAATTGCTCTTCCAATTATATTGCGCTTTCATAATATGACGGCAAGGAAATATCTTCTGAGAAATGTCCACGATGATTGAACTCACGGTTGGCTTGGTGGCCAGTATGATAAATGTTGCCGTTTGTATACGTAAGCGTGCAGGTTATTTGAAAATATCCTAGGGTACTAACTTGCGATATAGTACAACTTACGCTTCCTTTTACTTTAGCATTTGTACTCGTTGGGGTGCTTGATGATTCTAACAGTGCTATTACATGGTAAGTGCTGCCGCCTCGTGTCAATTTCGAGCTAATACTGAATAGTTCTACAGGTCAATTATGGGTGGTTACTTGCATGGCTCGTCATGGCCAACGATCTTACGTACGGACATAGTAGCAACCTTAAATGTGAACAAGAAAGTGATCGTGCTATCCACCCTGTCTACTATAAGCTTGATCCTCCTTATTGGCGTTAGTATCATTGCTCCTATTGGATTATACAGCGCTCTTTCGATTGGCCCTTCCATATTAGTCGATTTTCAATACGCTCCCGACACTTCGCCAATGAGTCTCGGGACTCCATCTAGAGACAATTACAACGCTAGTCGACTCTGTGGATTCCTATCTCCTCAAAATTGTCCTGGTCAAGCACATGGGTGGACGTTCTGGAATAACGACACAATGGGACTTGGGAAGAACCTTACAGAGGATGCCTATGTTTCCTCAGTCGTCCCCCAGAATATCACCGATATATTCTGTAGTGGTTCCGTTGGTAACAGAAGTTACGTCGCTGGAGCTCTCGACATCCAGTACCGATCGTACATAGTAGCCGCCGAGAACGTCACTGAGGGTTACCCGACCATCGATGATGGAAGAAAGCGGACCCAATCAGCTTTCATCATATATCAGAGCTTGATTTTGAACGATGCCTTCGATGTAGTTGAGGGCCTGATCGTCAACTCAAAGACAGGTGGTGTAGGATTTCGAAACCATACTTTGCCAACGGATCCAGCCAAGGGATGCAGTGGACGGAGGGTTTGCTCTGGATTGAGCCTGAGTCAGTCCGCCAACTTGACGGTCGGTTACATCATTCCCAACCAAGGCACAATAGATGTTGAGGACATGTTCTTGACAGACCGCGGAGGGTTCGTAAATTTAACTCACGATTGGCCATTTGTCGACTTCAACGACTCGCAGGCCAGACCCGAACTGTATGCTCGAGCTTATCGAGGTGCAATCTTGAACAATTTCAACCTTATGAAATACTTCAATGAGACACGAAATAAAACCAGCCTGGGCAAGACCTACAACCAATTCGATACTGGGGCCTACGTCTGGCTCCAGCCAAACCAAATAAAGATTGAGTCATTTCCGAAAGGCCCTTACATTCCAGGGATTGGCGGTCTCCTGCCCTCCCATGCAAACTCCAGCATATACTCCAATACAAGTAAGTTTGCTTCAACCCAAGATGCATACCACTACTAATATATAGTAGGTATATTAACTCGTGGATTTGGAGGCGGAGATGACGCCAACATCACAAATATTGCAGTTGAAACAGGTGTTGTGATGGGCGTGGCTAGTCGACCGGACGGAGGGAGCCGCCTGGATCCCGGCACGAAGTGGAATGCACCCATTTATTCCTGCGCAACAGCGATGAAAGCGTACATAATGGACGTCTCGTTCTTGTACAACGGCACAAAGGGCCTAGCTAGCCTTGAAGTCACCAAAGCGGAGCCTCGTACATATACGACAAATGCAACAATCCCACTGTGGGCCGTGGAAGACACAGGCATGCCCATTAGCGATGTTTCCCCATTCTGGGGTCTCGTAGATGATAAGTTTGAGCATACACCACATATGTGGACGTTACGTAGGGAACATCTCTACCTACCGGCAGGATCTGCATTCTTGGGCTCTGTCTTTCGGAAAGATGACTCTTCTCCAGCTGCAGCACCGGGGACTGTGCTTTCTATGCTTTACCAGGATGCCGCCTCAGATTCGGCTTTGTCTCCGAAAACCCTAGTGAATTATGGAGGTGGTACCAACTATCCACTGTTTCTGAAGTGGAAAAGGATGCCACAAAATTCGACAGCCCCACAAACAATGTTAAACCTGATCTGGACTGATATCATGGCCAACTATGTCATGGGGGCCAGGTCAACGACTGGAGGTGCAGTAGATAATGCCACGAGCGCGACTACTAGGGTTCGAGTGCACAAATTTCGAGACACTATTAAATATGATATACGCTACGCTATTCCGGCAATTGTGTTCTCAATCTTTTACATTATTGCACTCTCAATAGCCTTGGTTTTCTTGCTACTCGGGAAAGCACGTTTCCAGCAGTTAAGGATGCTCCTGAACCGCACTTCAGTGGGACGGGCGGTGTCAGTTGAGAGGTACGAAGGAGTGAGCGATGTCGCAACAAGCAGCACCAAGAAATGGATAGTGGACTACGGCGATGAAGATATCGGAATACGAAAGTCGACTTTGCAGAGAGATCAAACTCCACAGGAGAATATGGAGAGTGGAACACCGGCAGCAAGCAAGCCGTTGATGCAGCAAGGCTCGGAAGAAGAATCTGAAAGGCTGTCGGATGTAGATGAGACGCATGAGAGTGCAAGAGACGGGGCCGGTGATGCAGATGCTGAGACTATCTAGTATCTAGGATGTTAAAAAAAAGGTGATCTGCCCTTGCTCGGCCACAACTCCGCTCCGCCAAGCCGCTCCCGGACTCGCTATTGTAAGCATTATTCCAGTACATCACGGGATATACAACTGATATATTTGTAAAGGACCAGTGGATAGCTCAAGGGGGGGGGATTTCCTTTAGCTGCCTGCTGAATGTCAATCAGTTGTCGCGGCAGTTCGTAGAAACACTGTTGCTGTGGGGTGTGACTCAGGGCGAGTTCTGATGCTTGAGTTCGAAATTCGAGGGGTTTTCAGCCATTATCCTCCCCACCACTTCTATTGCAGCCAATTTCATTTTGTAGTTTGGAAAGGCCAATTTCTACTTGTAAATAATATTACTTTGACTCAAAATATCTTTAAATGCGTGTAATTGATTTGAAATTAAATTACTTGAAATTTAATATATATGCAAATGCGGGGTAGTGCGGGGTATATCATCCATTCATCAGCCATTGATCTGGGCGGAGCAAAGCGCAATTCGATCCCCAAGCAGCTGCAACTCGACCGCTGATGCTCCGACCTCTTTGCCATCGTTCGGTGGCTCGGACTCTAGAATCTTCAGCGCCTTCTCCTGAGCAAGTCTTAAAGGTCCCAGGTAGATCTCCTCGACGACAGTCATCATTCCACTTGGCACCACGTTGGTATACTGTTTTCCTCCAACAAAATACAGAAAATTGACGACAGCCATATGAAATGAGAAAGACTGCCCCAGTTCTTGGATTAACTCCGCATCATCTGCATGACCTAGGGGAGATGTGTCCGGAAACAAGTGTGGTTGAGCAGCTCCGAGTGCAACAGTAGTACTGAAAGCATTCTTGACCTTCCGTTCGTGCGCAGTAATGATTTCCTCCTTCAACCACGACACAGCAGAACCTTTCAGTGTCTCGAAGGGGCATTCTTCCAGGGTGTCTGTTATGAAGGTCAATCGCAGGCGATCGATAGGATGTGCGTGTAGTATTGACGAAGTCAAAACGTGAGCTGCATATCGAAGAGTTGGCGAAGGATGGTTGGCGGAAAGTAGGGAAAGGAATTGGAGATGCTGCAAGAAGTCTTCGTCCTCGAGTGGTCCTGAGACGAAGCGATTGTTATGCTCCAGCCATAGCCCAATCGCCAACACCGCATCAATGACACCAGTCTCCTCGCCACCGATGCTCATAGGTCCATTAGTCCCAATGAAGTGCTTCACAAGCTTCGCATGGCCGGGAAAGATAGATAATTCTGGTTCTGGTAGCCGCGAGCCGAAGAGGATGGAAGAGAAGATGAATGAGGTGATCAGGAACAGCGATCCTGCTTGCGATAGAGGTATATCACCAGGAGCTGATGGGTATTCGGTTTCGTATTCGGAAGGATGGGAGTCGGTATTGTAAATGGCATCGAAGAGGATAGGGTGTTCGGTCAGGCCAAGGTCGCGCGCCATAGCCTGAAGATGTCAGCGTGGAAGTATAATCCATACAAGCGAGGAAACTTACCACCAGCTGCCCTGCGATCGTGTCCCTCGTCTGCAGTCCAGCTTCCTCTCGAAATGCTTCTCCCAAGCTTGTCCTTCCCGCCACAACTTTCTTCGGCTCAAAAGACTCCTGCAACCTTGCTGCCCATTCCAGAGTATTCCCATTGACATATTCTTCCAGGACATGGGTGACGAAGGACTGCAGAAGCTTGACTTGAATGGCTGACTCGTCTGGATCCTCCTCCTGCGCTTCGGGGTCTGGTGCAGATTGGTCGTTAGAGACAGGTTCCGCAATGGGAATCTGTGCACTGGACTTTCGGCCAGGAAGAGTCGGCCGCTTCTTTCCTGGAGAGATTGTGTGAACGAAGGAGATGAGGGCGTGTGTGGCTCTATTGGAAGGACGGAAGGCTGTGAGGATTGCCATGAGAGTTGTCGATAGGAATCGTGAGGGATGTTTCGTCTTGATTCGAGGATGTAATATCGAAAGAAGGTTGACCAATGTGCAGAAGCCGTCGAGATCATCTGGTGTTGCGCCATCTTTCCCCTCCTCTTCCTTAACACCGTCCAAATCCAGCTTCTGCAGTTCTTCTGTGACTTTCAGTATGACCTCCCGCGGATTACCGAGTCGAGCAATTGTGGTGAGGCATTTGTCAGCGCCTGGAAGAGGTAGAAGCAGATGTATCAGGTCCCAGCCAATGTTCTGTGTCAACTCGGGATCTTGGAGGAAACCTTCTAAAGTTGGCAGGATTTCTGGGGACATGTTGTATTCGAGAATGGTCAAATACATCAAATAATCTTCTGCCGGCGGTTTACTGACCGTGATGGCCGTAATGCGGTCGGCAACGGGGTCGGTGGAAGCCATGATGGTGGTTGTAGAGTCGGTGTTGAAGATGGAGAGGTTGTTGTTGATTGCAGCCTTGCGTTTGGGGTGAGGCTGATTAACCTTAAGGTTAGCGTGCCAGGAACCTTCCGCCCCGCCCCGAGTGATGTCCGATGCAGCTTCGTACTCTTGTTCAACAACAGTACTCAATTGCGCCTTGAACACCAAGCAGGTAGGTCTACTTTACGTCCTGTGCGACGCGGATTCTGAAGTAACTTCTCTCTCATTTATCATTCTTCTCTCTTCTACGTCCAAGTGAATCAATTAGCCGCAGGGCTTGACTCGGATTGCGAAGTGTGGACGACGATTCAATGCAACAGGAAGGAGCTCCCAGTGCCATTGCCATTGCCATATGAAGGCCACACGAAGATTGCTTTCCTGCAATCGCAGAATCAGGACCCTTCGAATTGATCTAAAATTTCACAGCAGTGAGTGGATCTCGTTCAATAGAAGAATCTTGCTGACGTACCCGATTCCAGGCTTCCTGAATCGGCATTTACCTTCTTCTTTTCAACCTCCAAACCACGATTACTCACGGCTACCACTTTTCAATTCCATCAGACGATCATCCAGCAACATGGCAGCCCCTCGGGGTCCCACCAAAGACGAAACCATTGCCCTCTTCCAGTCCATCGAGAAGAAGTTTCCCAACAAGACGGTCGGAGATGATATATGGTACATGGTGGTTGTGAGTTGCTGGTCCACGAATACTCGTGCAGTCAGTTGTTGACGTGTACCAGCTCTCATCTCTAGTTGGCGTTAAACCTGAGCACGCTGCGTATCTCTACACCTACTTGATCCACAAGCCAGAGTTTTCTACGTCGGAATCAAGGCAGGCTCTCATCCGCCGACTGCGAGAAGCTCTTGTCAAGAATGTCTCCATTCAGGGTGTCTGCAAGCCTCTTGAAGCCCTCTTTTCCATCGCCAAGATAGAGAGGCCCGAAGACAAAGATTATACATTCACGCGGTTGGTCGATTCTACTGCTAGTTGAGCGTCGCTAATGTACCAGCAGTGAGAATTGGCAGGCAGGTCCCGAGAACAGAGCTCGAGGCGAGAAGTGGCTCAACACCATATACCAAAGCAACCTCTCCACCGCTACCGACCAATTTGCCGCCCATAAGGACTTCGACTTCATTTCAAGAGAGATCACCTACGGCTTCTATCTTTCAGATCACAGCATATTGACCCCAATCGAGACCGAGTTAGTGACTCTTGCTGGTATCATGATTCAGAATCTACCCCTGGAGACAGCATGGCACCTGCGAGGCACAAGAAGAGTAGGAATCAGCAAGGAGGACGTTGAGGAGATACAGCAATGCGTGAGTATCGATTGCAAAGTCGTGAATTTTGCTCACAACCGTGCAGGTCGAAATGGTGGCAGCATTCGGAAGCACAACACTTCACAAGGTCCCACGAGTGGCAGACATCGAGCAGGAAGTCTGATGCACATCACGCATGTCAGAGACTAGCTTTATAAGCAGCAACGGAATGCAATAATATCGAAGCTTGAGCATTAGACTTCTTTACCATTGTATAAATATCCTCAACAATTCGTTTTATCGCTTTGAGGTAACGATTCTAATTAAAACCTCAAACTATTCTACTTTTCAAGGTATTCCACTTTACTTCGTTTAGAACAAATCAATTACACGTCGTATTATTCTATTAATTTAAATATATGTTAAATATCTGAATTAAATTTAAATGAAGTCCTTTATTTAATTCAGTCATTTAAACGTTTCACGCCGACTCGAAATGATTGCAATTTCAGGTCTCTCTCAATTCAGCGGCCAGAATTCCAAGTTCCCCAACGTTGAAAAAGTGGCTCTTAGCGATGTGAGTTCAGTTCATCTACTCTAGAGTAGGGTCTCTCGGTTCTAACAGGTCGAAGATGGGTCTCTTTTGGAATACTTAGGGATATGCTAAGCTTGAAGCCGATGGAAATCATGGTCCTAAAGATCTCAATCTTGAAATGCCCAAGAACAGAATTCCTTGGCCGATGGTGTCTATCTTGGTCATCGCCTGGGCCTACACTATCATTACAGTCTATACATTCTCCTTTCAACAAGGACGTAGATGTTATTCATCTGTGGAAACTGGAACACCAACAACAGATTCCTACAACTGCAGCAACTCATCAGTCGAAGCTCGACGCAAAGGCTGCGTATTCGACATCACGAATCGCGGTTGGTTTCCTCCGGCTTGCTACGATAAGGAATTGACCGCCGAGTATGACGCACTAGGAAATGCTCTCGGCGGGCGGAAGTGATATCTCAGCAGAGAAGGGATCCAGATGATCGAGAGAGAGTCATATGAAGCCGGCGAAGGACCAAATCCACTGTTGGTCACCCAAGAGCTACATTTGTGGCACTGTGCTTTCCAATGGCGGAAGTATCATCGTGCTGTTGAGCGTGAAAGACTGATTGACAGCTACATGAGTGACTACAATGACACTCGTCATTGTAGCAAGATTTTGGATTGCACAAGGAGCACGAAGGAGCGGCTATAGAGTTCTATCTGGCATTTCCTAACTGTCTTGCTTGGTCTGGAAGTGTACAGGTTAGAGTTGCAAGGAAAACAACTCCACAGCTTCAGTCGATCTGTCCATGGGGGAGAATGTTGTGTCACTAATGTTTACATTAAGAAATGAATTTCCGCCAGAAGAGTATCAGACTGGTTGCGTGTAGAATCAATTCATCCAGGAAGCCGAGATCCATGCATCAGGACATGAACATACTCATGTTTGATACTCCAAATTTGGATCCAACAAACTTGAGTGTAGCTAATTTTGTAAATTGTCAGCAACTAATGATGAAGCACAAAGAGTCGACCATAGTCCGACTACCAGGAAAGCCAGAGAGCGGGTCTGTGCCTAGAGAGGAAATGCTGAAATTTCTTGCTTGCAGCGCTTAAGCAAATAGGCTCGGGCCTATCTCCCGAATGTTGCTTGGCTCGTATCTACCGCACAGTTAGCCAATGACCTGTGATACTCTAAAAAAGGCATTGAACCTAAAGCGAGGGTTTTGAAGTCCGAGCGACTCGATGAAGGCAACTGTTCGCGGAATCAAGGGCGTTTCCCGTGCGTGAGGTAGTTGCAAGCTCACTGCGTCTAACTGCAGGAGACCCCACAACACTTGGGCCCTGCCTCGACTCCTTATACGATGACAGTAGTCAGAATTTATGGTAACCTCGTGTTCCGCAGGAGTGTTCGTACTATTACATGCGTGCTGACATGGCGTGATGGAGAATTTTACCATCATCTGAATACCACGTTCCACCATGCTGACATTTGAAGGCGGCCGCCGCCAGTGCCTTGATTGCCCAGATACTCATTTCATGAGCCAATCTGATTCGCTCATGATTCGATTGTTTCAATGTGTTCGGACTGTAACAGTCTCGCTTCCACTCATCCAGCTTCAAGAACTATCTCAGGGAGCAATCCATAGATATATCTATAGCCACAAGGTCCTAGACAGCGAATTCCCATCCCACGATAATTGCGGCAGTCATTTCATCACCTTATAACACTTCTGGAAATTCAACATGGTCCCAGAAACTATAACCCCACTCAGTGATTGGAATAGCTCCAAGACCACAAGGCGATGGCCGTCTGTCACAATCATCATCGCCGCCACCCAAACGATGGGAATGAGCTTCGAGAGGCATCTTCCTTGGCCCAAACTAAAGCGCGAACACAACTACTTCGAGTCAACAACCAAACGTGTCGCATCTAACAGAACTATGAATGCTGTTATCATGGGCTACAACACGTGGGACAAGGAGCCGACGAAGAGGTATCCCGATAGGATCGGTGTTGTAGTCACAAGAGAGCCTGAAAAGGTCCGGGCCCGGTTACGTGACGACCATCGAAAGGGATTCGTTCATATTGCGACCTCTATCCCGGGTGCGGTTGAATTGCTGGAGAAGACATACCCTTACCCGAATGAGCAAGAGAAAGAGCTTTGGCATGGAAGTCTTGGTCCTGCTAGTGGCAACGGTAATCAAGGAGCATATGAATATGGAAAGAACGACCTGCCATGCCTCGGTCGTATTTTCATCATCGGGGGCGCAGGGTTTTGTCGTGATGCTCTCAAGATCTCTTGGGTCGACCGGCTCCTCTTAACCCGTGTAATGGCGGATTTCAAATCAGATACCTTCTTCCCCCTTCTTCTGGATGGAAGAGGCAATGAGCAGTGGCGTAGGCAGAGCGACAATGCCTTTTTGAAGTGGGGAGGTGCAGACATACCGATTGGTGTGCAGTGGGAGAATGGTATTGAATGGGAGGCGTATATGTTTGAACGTGTCTGACTAAAAAGTGAATCTGTATGTCTAATACTGTTTTCAAGAATCAATGACATGCCTTATTCTGACCAGTCCTATAGTGATCCAGCCAATGGGTAGTTAAATACCTATCATTGGCAATAAGAGAAATCTATACTAGACATCAAGTTTCCATTAAGCTAGCATCACTTCCCTTTTACCAAAGACAAAAACTCTCCCCTCAAATCGGCTTGCTCCTTGAATGACCCTAGCATGCAACTTGTCGTCGTCGACGAGGTCGTCTTTTCAACTCCCCTCATGACCATGCAAAGATGCATTGATTCCATCACAACTGCCACACCTCTGGGTTTCAGAATATTTTCAATCGCTAAGGCGACCTGTCTTGTCAAGCGTTCTTGGATTTGCAATCGACGTGCAAAGACCTCAACAATTCGCGCAATTTTCGACAGACCCAAAACACGTCCATTGGGAATGTAACCCACATGTATCTGCTAGAACTTAGTACGGTTTATGCCTACTGTAAGAGCTGTGAGATATCCAAACCTTCCCCATGAATGGCACAAGATGATGCTCGCATAGACTAAATACTTCGATGTCCTTTCCAACGACCATGTCTTCACTCACATCTTCATGAAAGATAGCATCATTGACAACTTCGGTTACAGTCGTGTGATAGCCTCGAGTGAAGGAAAGAAGCGCTTTGGCATATCGTTCTGGCGTCTTGACCAGCCCTTCCCGTTCTGGGTCATCTCCGAGGCAACTGATCATGACTTTGATAGCAGCAGCCAGGGCCTGTAATTTTGTTTTCTCTGAAAGCTGTCAGTTTATCAAATCCAAGCTGTTAGATTATTGATAGTATCGGTTACCGTTATCTTCTTTGAAGTCATCGCTGCGATCACCTTCTAAAAACTGTCGATCACGAACCAGACTAGAGACTGAGGCCTCATCTTCAGAGTTTGATGTACTTTCCTCTACTTATGAGTGAGTATTTGCTTGGAAAAACTCCTGCTATCCCCCCCCAAATATAAATTTTTTGGTCCATAAAGGTAAAACTCACCTGACAGAGGGGTAGGCAAGACTCGGTCCAATTCCAAGAGCGATGTCACGCCGCCATGTTTCTGGAAATACTCGCTGACATAAAGATTTGGGATTGGTTGAGGAGCATGTACAGAGAGATCGTCGGGATCAATGATTGCTGGGGACATCTCGGCACGTAATATGTCTTCTCAAGAGTTTCAAGAGCAACTCTTCTAAATTATAGCCTTCCAATCTCAATATGAATCGAATTATTTTTAGAAATCCAACTTCGATACCTTGCTAAACTCAGTCTGAGAACCCTCTGACCTTGAAGCTAGAATGGCCAATTTTAGGGGAAGTGAAATTTACACATTCGCTTGCTTTTCGCTGTTCGGGGCTAGGCTTCTAAGTTCGCTCAGGATCGGATACGGACAAGTGAATAGGCGGTGTGCGTATGCTCAGTCAGCGTTGCATTGACAAGCAAGCTTTTGGGATCACTTGGGCAAGGATAACTTTTGTCTCTAGACTCAGAGAGCACCAACATACATAATCTAAACCTTTTTTTTTTTTACGCACAAGGACCAATCGTAGTAGCCACAGTTATGGCCAAGTGTGGGAGTCGGATGCCGAAATATTCTTATTTCAGACCCAAAGCGGAAATGAGTCCGGTGTAAATATTACCTACAGATGCAGTCACTCCCATATGCTGTCAACTGAACGGCTCAAGTCGCATATTGCGCTGCCGCATGAACCCTGCACGCCCTTTGGCGGCCGCTCTTGAGCTAGGATAATTGATTTTTTCTCAGCAACGGCTGAAAATGCCCCGATATGTGAGTGTAAGCTGAGTAAGAATAGTGATATGGTGCATTTTTAACATGAGAGAGAATGGCGGGTTAATTTGGGCCGTTTAGTACGAGCACTGGTATCTTAGAACGCCCTTCGAGTATAGGAGCTGTAGTAAGTTCGCATGCTCTGACCTCACGTGTACGAATTGCTGGTTGGTTGATTGCTGCTGCGGAGCCCGACGCTCGACAATTCAGTTCCTTCGTCTCGGTGAAGTGCAGATACTGACATTAGAATGTGTTCGGTCAAGCACGCAACATAGATACTGATTTGTCACTTGTGATCATTGTGACTCACATAGATAGTTTGTCCAGAATTTTGGCTTTCAGTTTCAGAGCTCAATCCAACTACTCGCAATAAACATGGCCAATTCTCGAAAGGAACCTCGACTGCCTGTAGGACAGTTGGCCATAATTTGTACGTATCCTTACTCGGTGATACTGCCACCTTTTAACGTAACTGCTAACAAGACAGGTATCTCACGTTTCGGCGTGCCTTTGATGCTGAACTCTTTCCCGGTATATCTAGTATGTATGAAGTCACTCGTAATCTCTTTCTCAGCTAACACTCTCCGAGCCAGCACTTCTTAGTAGCTTCAATATTTCCACCGACACAGTGCCATACTATGTTGGTGTCTGCTCTGCAATCTGGTCCATCTCCACCTGTGTCACAGCGCCACTTTGGGGCAGAGCTTCTGACTCTTATGGCCGCAAGCCAGCTATCATCCTGTCGAACATCATCTATGTAGCCAGTGTGCTCATCTTTGGGTTTGCAGGGAGACTGTGGTTGATTTTGGCCGTGATGGGTCTTTTGGGGTTTGCAGGGGGCATGACACCGGTCCTTCAGTGAGTCTATCTTGAATTGATGTTACAGTAATAAGCCCGGCTAACAATTGTTTCATTTTAGCACGACAGTTGCTGAGCTCGTGACGGAAAAAGAATTGCAGCCCATGGCGTTTAGTTTAATCCCGTATGCTTCCCGTCCACTTTTCTTAACTTGTGTTACTAATGTTTATTTGTCATATTCCAGACTCATGTGGACCATATCAAGCATGATTGGCCCAATGATTGGCGGCTTTTTGGCTGATCCAGCCCAGAAATATCCTAACCTATTCGGGGATAACATGTTCTTTTTACACTTCCCATACAGCTTGCCAAATTTAGTAGTAGCAACGCCATTTGTGATTGGCTGCGTGACAGGGATTCTGTTTTTGAAGGTAGGGTTCCGTTCAAACTAAATGATCACACCCAGAACTTAGCTGATAATCCTTAGGAAACCCTGAAAGGAAAGAACTCCAAGGATTCAGGACTTCGGTTGGGCCGAGTTCTCCAGCAACTCATCTTGTGTTCCAAGATGTCCAAACCCCTAGAGAAAATTGACGAAGCTGAATACCACATGCTTGATCAAAATGACTCAGCAACTAGGGATCAAAGTTCAGATAGAACTAGCTACGAAGAAGAGGCGAAACCAGCACTTCTATCTCCATCAACACCAAGCTCATCGCGCTGGCTAGTCTCTTCGCTCTTTCCCTCCTCAATCTTCACCCGCCAATCCATGCTCGCACTACTCTACATCTGCTTTCTCCAAACACACAGCAAGCTCTTCGACGAGTTCTTGCCCACCTACATGCAAGCTGTCCCTTCACCATCCTCACCCGCGCCGGGATCCACATCACCTCCTCCATCTCTAATCTCCTCACTGATCCTCTTCCCCGGCGGGCTCTCCCTATCAGCCCACACCTCAGCCCTTTATCTAACTGCTTACGGTCTCTCTGCAATCTTCATCCAACTTGCCATCTTCCCCCGTCTGGCACCGTACCTAGGTCCGCTCCGCTCCCTCCGCATCGCTTCCTTTACTTACCCCGTAATTTACCTCCTAACACCTTACCTCTCTCTTCTCTCACCCTTTACTATCCTCCGCGGAGCTTGTATCGTGGTTCTGCTTGCGATGAAAGCATGTTGTGGAATTTTTGCGTTTCCGTGTTCGAGGATTTTGTTGTGCAATTCTGCGACAAAGGGGGGATTGGGGACTTTAAATGGGATTAGTTCGAGTAGTCAGCAGTTGATGAGAGCGGTTATTGCGGTAGGAGTGGGGAAGTTATTTAGTTTGGGGATGGAAAGGAGTGTTATTGTTTTGCCGTGGTGGAGTTTGAGTGTAGTGAGCTTGGGCGGTTTAGGGACGGTGGTTTGGTTGAGGGATGAGAGTGATAGGGAGGAAGAGGCGGGTGATGTATAATAAAGGTTCTAGTTCACGTGTCAAAGTATTTACATCATAATTTTTCAAATGTCTTAAAACGCGAAACTCTCAGGCGAGTCATTGCGTTGTCCACAAGGATACTATGGATGAATTCAAGAAGCTACCTGATACGATCGAGAAGTCTGCTGGAAAGGCCGTTGAGGGTTCGGTCGAGAAGTCGGTGGATGCAGTCAAATCTGGTATCGAGAATGCGATCACATCAGCCAAGAACTCAGTCGAGGAGAAGATCGGTACTTTGCCATCAAAGGAAAATGTCGATAGCCAGTTCGGTTCGATCCCGACTGGTGTAACTTCCGGAGAGCTGGACGAGAAGCTGTCAAGTGTTCTGATCAAGGAAGATTTTGAGATTAGTATTGAGAGTTGAAGAACAAGATTGAGGGGAAGGGGAAGGGTAAGGAAGTAATTCCCGAACCAGAAGTTGTGGATCTCGAAACCTCTGGTTGAAGAAAGCATACGCTGTCTCGCCTTCCTCTAGTGACAAGAAGCGAGATCTCAATGCTAAGGCTGTGATGCTGGCAAGCGGGGCCGATTGAGATCTCGTAGGTCATTCGATTTTTCGACCATCTCTGGGGCTTTGCTAATGATAGCTAGGTGCATTGAGCCCAGTTAGCGAAGGCGAGACTTCTGATGGATTCTTTGGTGCGCTGGTTTCTCGCCCGGGCTCATCTGGAAACGCTTCGAGATCTGGTAGTAGGCCTCGTGCGGGGTCAGCGGCTGAAGTCCCAGGCATCTCCTGACATTCGGGATCTGTCGCAGCTGGTATCGATTCCGATTCTGGTTCTGGTCCTAGCACGGGTAGTGCTGAAGTCCCAGATGTCTCTGGAAATTCGGGATCTGCCGGAGCTGGGGCTGAAATTGGATCTGGTTCTCGTACCACTCATTGGCAAACTATCCGCATTGGACCTCAGCCAACCAAGCGTGGAAATATGAACGCTTTGCTCGACAAGAGCGATATTCTGCTTCTGTTTGTGTCTTAATCCATACCAAGGATCAAGAAAGCAAAGGACATCGTCTCGGGAACGCTGAGATGAATGGAACTCGTCCTAGTCTTTGTTATATATCCCAATATAATGCCGGCAACGAGTGGCCAGACCTGGCTAATGATCCGCGATCCACTGGGGCACAGTCTACTACGAAGAAGAAGGAGCGTAAGAAGTGGTGGGCCGAGAAGTGGGTTGATACAGAGGCGAAATGCCCTCAGTGTTTGTTCGGGAAGAGCAACGAGAAGAGAATGTTGCTTGTTTTACTTTGTCGACAAAGAGAACGTGGAGTTTTTTGTTTAAATTGTTG
This sequence comes from Phialocephala subalpina, assembly GCA_900073065.1. Classification (NCBI taxonomy): domain Eukaryota; kingdom Fungi; phylum Ascomycota; class Leotiomycetes; order Helotiales; family Mollisiaceae; genus Phialocephala; species Phialocephala subalpina. The sequence goes on from FJOG01000046.1 coordinate 22,209, forward strand.
TTTTTGTGGCCGGTTCGCTTTGTTAGTTCTCGATGTCTCCGTTGTTTATTGTAATGATTCTCCTGCGTATTTCTCGATTTCTCACAATAAAAAAGTCTTGTCGATTATTGTAATCAACCTCGCAGACTTTTTCGTTTTGAGATTGTGATAGTGATAGTGATACTCGCAGGATTCTCGAACAAGACCTGATTTCGTATCAGAATAGAGAACGTCTTTCCGTGATAGATTTAGGTGAAGAAATAGCACCTCTTAAAACATGCCATATGTTTAGGCTTCTCGGGGAGGATGCGTATGTTGGGGAATCTAAGGTTACTCATCGACTAAGAATAACGGGAAAGCGCTTTAGATCACAAGCACATTCTCAAAGCAATAAACTAGAATCAATTCCCGCAGAAAAATAGTGGAAATGGCATTTATTCTGTAAAGGATGGCAGGCTTTGAAAATTAATGAACGAGAACGTCATCACATAAAACTCTGAAGTTTAGAATGCTGGACAGTAAGGACGACACAGCAGCGTTACTCCCATGCAAGTAGATTCCACAAATGTAGTTCTTGATTTGAAACATTCATCGATGGGCGAGGCGATTTGGCTATTCAAGCCATCTAGATCTCGTTTTGCTATCTCGGAAACAGGTCACGCCCCACTTTCATAAATCATGAGAGGACCCGGAAAAGAAGCATACGATTACAAGTCTGCAGATCGCAAAAGGCAGCTAGCTGATTCAAACTCTGGAAAAATTGCATCTATGAGAAATTGACAAATCTTCGGGATTTAGAGAGTTTTTACATGTTAAATGTCTTCAATATCGCAGAGAAGCATCAAAAACTGTAGCATTAAAGGAACCAGAAGGTTTGATGGCTACATCATAGCATAGTCTTTGGCTTTGGAGTGCTTCCTTAGACTTGGGACTTTACTAGCTAACATCGCTTTGAAAGTATGCCATGCACAAATTGGAAGACTATCATCGAGAACCAGAATAAGAGCATAGAGTAAAAAGAGCCCCAAAAATGGAACAAGCAACAACTTTAAGCTTTTGGAACTGCAGAGGTAGTGTCTGAGATATAAATAGAGCGAGAATGTCCATCCCGCAGCTGGTCGACAAGATGTCCTCCCATTAATACACGACAGTTTTTACCTCAATTCACATACATATGATGCCCGAGAGTACTAGTAATTCTGATTGCCTGTATGAATGCAATATCAATAATCAAGGCATTGCTGATGTGGGGGGGAAATCCAATCGTCCGTCGGCATGTGCTTGATAGGATATGTGGGTCTCGAGGATGAGAGAGTTGAGGTAACATGGCGGGGTGAAGATCTCGATGCTTGATTGAAATAAGTGGGTGATGGAATCAATGGCCGGCAAGCGGAACTCGGTGTCCGAAATACAAGACATATTTTTTTGCTTCAGGTCCGGAATCGAGTCAGGGTTGAATTCATCTGACCAAGTATCTATGCTGAAACTAGATATTACTTCCCATTACATTACGAAACACGCACCATTGTGGATGCCTGGCCGATTTGCATAACCCTGTCTTCCCTTAGCTCTGAGGTCCTTTATCAGAATTTGTCAACCGTATCGCAAATTCAGCTGCGAGGTGGAGACGAGAAAATCTATGCCAATTTTCGAACCGCGATGGGTTGTTGCGCTGTTGTATTTAGTGTGGAGCAGGCCATAAGTGATGGCTGTGGAAGGTGCTTCACGGTGAACATCCCTGGAGATCGAGAAGTGTCACCCTTGGGCATTCTGACAGCCTTCGAGGTTCTTAGCCTGCTTTCCTCATCGTAGAACCATGTCCAGGTTCCGAACATCTTGAATGATGAAATCCGAAGAATATGATGCCATACAGAAAAGGATTGGACAGGGGGCTGTATGCAACTATTGAAACACATCCGTGACATCCCAAGCGGATTGTACTTCAATTCTGCTTCTTGATCTCCGCTCGAAAGGTGTTTTGGAGGGCATTGTTATGAGATTGGTTGGCACATGCTGCTCACTGCCAACAGTTTCTGTGAGGGACTGCGGTGGAGTTGAGTGTTCGAAAGAAACGCTGTGAAAACAAGTCATTATTCGGGAATTAACCTTATCCCTCTGCCGAGAATGATGAATTGAGAAGGATCAGGGCCGGATATTAGACCATCGACCAGGGTAATGTAATGTTATTACCTCAATGAAGAAACCGTGAGCAGTGGTCAATGAGCGCAAGAAACCGCGATATGTGTAATGGGAGGGTAAAGCATATGCTCTCCAAATTCAAGCTCTTCAACACCTGGCAGCGAGTTTCCAGGATTCTGAATCCCCCGAAACTTCCGCAGCCATCCGAACCTCGGACAAGCTCCCGTCTTCGCGCGATCTTCCAGTTTGGCGATGCAGATGCTCCCCGGTGTTTCAGATCTTCGACAATGAGCACCGAAGTTTGAAGTACCTCCTTCCATACCAGGCCAACCATGTATCAGATGTGCTTGCTACCCGTCAAGCTAGACAATTTCTCCGAAGAGCAGAATTAGAACAGCCAACAAAGAGTCGACGACACAACATTAATCTCGATGTTCTCAGCCCGATGTCTAGAGAGTGTTGATCGATATCGTGAAGAGCAACTTCAAAAGCCTTCAAGAACTTCGTAACCTTAAGCATAGCATAGCGGCCACGACCGTTATATGACTGATCTCCAACTGTCAAGCTGCGACGAAAGAGTGGCATGCGAGACGATCAGATGCAACACTCATAGGGAGCACGTTTATAGTGTCTCCTCCGTCCTCGATGCTTCTTGTGCTATCGTCGATTTTGATTGCAGCGTGGTGGCCCGTATATTGAAAGTCGTCATCGATGTTCTGAATTCGCTTAGCAGGAAATTCAGGGGAGCGGCCTTGCCATGATTGACCAGCAGACAATTTGAGCCTGTTGACCCTCCAAACTTCTGCAAAGTCCCACTTGGCTTGATTGTAGTTGAGACACGGAATGCGCATTGCGTCCTGGGGTTGCTGATGTGGCCGTGGGAGATGCCTGCTTGACGAAGCAATGGAGTTGATGTATTTTCGGGGCCGTAGGTGGCGCTCGCTGAGGTCTGCAAGAGGATCTGCATCAAAATCAAAGTCGGTATTTTGGGAGAAAGGAGTCTGAGAGTTGTTAAGCAATACGGGGAGAATGAATCAACAAGGAGTCATAATCATTCCCGACTCGAGACTATGATAGCTGATGTGAGGAATGCTGAGTAACTGCTCCCTCTTTACCCCGCTACCCCACTACCCCGCGATCCACAAGATGTGCGCATTCTGAGATGAGAAGCAACGCATGTTGCGCATGAAAGATGAAGGGTGGGGCTGCGGCTCTGTCTTATTCACCTGAGACTATCCCAGGCCATTGGCGTGCTGAGAACGTATAATGATGGGTGATGAGGATGAAGTGTCGTTGAATTTGAGTTGTAGCACGTGCGGTGAAAATTTTCCCAACCACCTCATCGCAATTCTTTGCCCAAAGTTTCATACACACTCGCAGATTCAATGGAAATGACTTCTTTGCTACCTGTGCAAATTCCAAAAAATCAAACGTTTCTCGAGTGGGAGGTTTAAGGCCCTCGGCGTCAATTTACGACGCCCGAGAATCCCACCGCCTAACCAAACGTCATATCAATATTTGACCCCTTTACAAGAATTATTACAACGGGGATAAGGCAGAAATGCTATTGTGCAATCAAGTGACCATTTACCCATGTTTATGCCTTCTAGCCTTCTGCTCAAACTAGTCATAGCCTTGTCAAAGTCTGTTTTTAGTAAGTGAGTTGAGATCGGTTCTCGATGGGAAGGTTTTGAGTTGACGGTGTTTTCTTTGATCTTCTCGATATGCTACTCGATACCTAGGCTTCAAGACGTCTAATATGGCTCTGATTGCATTCTGGAACGCTTCTCGTCACTGCCTCTTCTCGTCTTTTGTCTCCTGTGGGTCCTTCATCACTTTGTCTTTGCTTCGTCTGCCAGATCGTCTACTGGAGCCATGTTCAGGTCAACTGCTCTTAATTACTGCTTCTTCTCTTCTATCCGGGCTTGTGTATCTGATTTCACCTTGTCTTTGCCTCTCGGTCTTGCTAGAACTCACCTTGAGGCTAAGAGAGCTTCAAGGACGATAAAGCTTTAGGAAAACACACAGCTTGCGAGCTTTGATGGCGTGGATCCTGCTTGAGAGGAAATCTGTTGCTGTCGCAATTCCTGCCTGAAGAGTATCTCGTGAATGTTAGGCTTGTGAAACGAAACGTGGCACCTGCCATCATGGTTTAAGCGGTGTGAGGAATGGTATTGCTAGCACTGAGAATGCTCGAGTGAGGCGGAAATGGGATGCACGGCCATCTTTCGGACTCCCCTTCACATTCTGGTTACTGACCGGTGACTGCGATTTCATTTAGTCATGCCAGGCAGTCCTTGTCGTGATTTAGAAGCCGACGTCCTATCAGAGTCTAAATGCCATTGTATGTCGCAGACATTGGCGAGAGCTTTCTGCATGTTTCGAAGTGGTGTGGGAAAGCTCTGGGTGAGTCTTAGTGATGGCAGGCCAATTCCTCTAGATGTCACAGAAGTTTTATGTGCGGTGAATGGATGTCTAGGTGTCTGAGGATCTTGTTCTCGGCGAAGAATACATAATCAAACGCCGTCTCATTCAGTAGGCAGGAGTCTGAAGTATAACCTTCGTCAATGGGTATATTGCCACAATTTCCCATTTGTCTGATGATGATTTAGAGCCATACTCCAAGATCGGACACTACTTGTGTCATCTTGAACTTTCCCTATTGATTTCTTCAATCATGTTCCTGGCCCGAGGGATTTACTTTATCATAAAGATTCCTGACACTGAACATCGAGGCAAAAAGGTTGCAGCTGCTATTCACGATGAGAATGGCGGGTCTTAAGTGGGATTTAGTGACGCGAAAATGTTCGACTAGTGTCGGGTAATTCCAGCTGTGCCATGCATGACTGAAATGACTACCGTTGACAATGACAATTGCGAGGTTATCAGTCACCGCCTATCTGCATCGATCTCCATTCACACTCACAGAACATATCATAGCTTCTAATGGAATGAAGGAGACCGGATGTTTCTTCGATGTTGGTTTAAGTTCGGAGGTTTAAGTACGGACATCGCCCCATGATAACGCTATCGTCAAAGTTCGTCTTTGGCATCGAGATGCAGCTCCTGGATTTACAACGGCAAGCCCTTGGCCAGATCTGGTGGTTGGTCATCGTCGGGGCCGAGGAATTGTTTTCAATCGCTATCACGCACGTTCTTGGATTGGTGTCTGGAATCGCGACTGTATTGTGAAACTCTGCAGTTGATATCAGATTCAGCTGGCCGTGAAACCCCCATAGTCGAGTTAGGTAGTTCTGGGGATTTGTTGTGGCCCCTGATCGTAGTGGGTGCAGGTGTGTTCTGCTTGCGCGCATCAGATTCCTCCCAAGTGGGGAATCTGCGGCAATAAGCAAGGACACGAACTTTTGAGATCGTAGGGGTTGATAAGAGACTTTGTTTAACTTTTGATGGCGAACACTTCCTTTGATTCATTGTCGAGACCCGCGATCGCGTGCTGGTGCAGACTGACTACGAGTGGCTGTCGCAAGAATCGATGAGGGCTTCTTGCCCTACGAAACCATTCGTTCAGTAACTTACTGAACGGGCCCACAAGTCGCCAATTTAGCAAGGGAGCAGCAAGAAAGGAATAGGGGAAGTATAAAAGAAAGGTAGGAGAGAAGGAGCTACTAAAATAATTGCATAGAGTGAAAACGGGAGGGGAATAAAAAGATAGCAAAAGACGGAGCTACCAAGAGAGCTGACTAGAGTATTAAACACTCCACTATAAACCCCTAAAACGTCCGTGTACTTTATTACAATAGATTTAAATTTAAAAGTTTAGTTTAATTATAGCAAATACACATAATAATTAGAGAGATAATAGGCGAGAAAAAGTAAGAGAGAGAGAAAGCCAAAGGCAAGGACAAGAGAGTAGTAGAGCAAAAGAAATTAGTTATGGAGCCTCAACTTGCGCTACTATGCCTACCCTCTGATCGCTCTTGCAGGTGGTCCGAGTTGGACCTACCCTGCAGCTGCCTTTTACAGCTAAGTACGCGAATAATAAGCGATTCAATAACTTACTGGACGAGTGGTTTCTTAGGGTTGGGACTCAACACGAAGAGGAAGTAGGTGACGTCTTAGTAGCCATCGACGACGAGTTCTAGGACGACGCGACCAACTGAATGGACTATGGTGTTTGATCGTAACACCTATGTGGAACAGGATTCAACGTCCGAGGCTACTTGTGGCAGCTTTAGGTGCTGAGGTGGCTTCAATTTGGATTACAACACGATTGAGAAGCTGGATCCAGACAGGAGAGTCACACTCTACCTACTCGATCCCTCTCTATTTTGGACGATTAACTCGGAGCAGCCTGGAGCCTCGATGGGGCGTGGAGATGGTCAATTGTTTGCAAAAATTATTGCCACTCGTACATCGATCTTAACGATGGGACACCACCACTTAGGCTCGGGTCCGGCATCCCCGAGTTCTGCCTTCGCACGTTTGTCATAACCTCCTCCACGCAAGGTAGCATGCTCGCTCCAACTTGGACCTCGCGCCACTGACTAGTTCGGTCAATAAAGACCAACAAGTGAAGAAACAGCAAAAGGAGAAGGCAAAGGGTCAATCTGCTACTCCTACCGTTATGGGCAATCATGACGTGGTTAACCACAACACAGTCTCACGGTCGCACAAGCAGTTGGCAGTGATGTTTCCTCACGTGCTGACCGCTTTCAACTAGAATTATATGGCACAAAAATTGGTTGGGGGCTCCCTGAGGATGGTATGAGCACGCCTTTGGGGATCTGGGGAGGAGGGGTTATTATTCTTGTAGTACTATCTCATGTGCTGAAATACATCTATTACGAGTATAGGCCACGAATTTATTAAGGATTCTAGGATCTAATTAGCCTCTCAAAGTAGCAATAATAATGTCCAGCGTAAAAAATTTAAATGATTGAATTAAATAAAGTGCTTTATTTAAATTTAGTTTAAATTTAATTCAAATATTTAAAATATATTTAAATTAATAAAATAATACATATAATTAATTTGGTTTAAACGAAGTAAAGTAAAATACTTTAAAGAATAAAATAGTTTGAGGTTTTAATTAGAGTTATTACGTCGAAGCGAAAAAAAGAACTCTTGGGGATAAGTATAGGATTTGCATTGTTATTCTTTTTACCCTCTCTTAGGAAAGACCTATAACACCCAAGCCATGATCGAAGGACTTGAAGAGTTCTATCAGCCATTGCAAATTTAGTGAAAACAGTTCCCAGCGGCTCGAGGCACGCGATTCCTTACCAGCAAAGGCCTACACTATTTTCTGGAATTGGAGAATAGGTATATATCCTTCACCAATGCGATGATCACTTTACATTTGTGGGAGAATACTATATTCACGGTTATATGAATGGGGAGGGAATGGAGATGTGGAAAGCAGGCAAGCTGACCAAGGAATGGGCTGATATGCAATAATGTTCCTTTGGGACATTTTTCAATTCAGAAGTCTCTCACGTCTGGCGCTCAAAAGGAATGTCGTCCTACTCGTCGGTCATTGTTTTGTTCTTCCCCTATGTACTCAAATACTCCAAACGTTCCTTCTGTCCCTTGACACCTGTCCCGACCCTCATCTTTCTCAACCATCTCCACTTCAACTTCCGAGCGGCACCAAAGGACACTCCTCCCACGGAGCATAAATTCTATACCACGCTTCCATCCCTTTACTCAAATGAGTATTAAAATGGCAAATAAACTGCCACAGTCCAGGATTCAGTGCTGTCATGTGCGTGGTAAGCATCTGGCCAGGATTGATCGGAACTGACGCCATGGTAATGCCATTATGCACAACATTGTTACCGTGCCAGTGAGCAACGTGAGTGTCGAAGCCCATATCCATGATATACCAGATTGCAGGATCGTTGATACACATGCTGAAAGGTGGATTGTTGGCGAAGATCCAGCCGTTGATCTGTGAAATCAATTATCAATAACGTGTACGCAGGGATTGATTTTGTCAACCTTACAGGGAAAAAATTTGCTGCAACAGAAGTATTCACATTAGTCAACGGCGAGTTGACCTCCTGCGGATACCAATACGTCTCATTCCCAGCCCCCGGCATCGGATACATCCCCGTCTCATTCGCCATACTCGGAAACATGTTTGGAAGATATTTCCGCACGTTATGTAGTGCGAGAAAAGAGTTCGATTCCTGGTTGTCGCCGTAGAAGATGATGAATTCGCGGTTGTTGGCCATGGTTTTGTTCATCGTGCTGGGGTTGTAAACGATCACTGGGCCGCTGAGACCAGCGTCCGCGTCTTGATACATGCTAACATAGGAGTGGTAGGCCCAGAGCTTGCTGTCGACGCCTGGGTCGGGTGCGGATGAAGGCGGGATGAGCCTGGAGGTGGTTAGTGTGAGGTTGGAGAATAGTGTGAAGGTGCTTGCCATTTGTAGACTACGCAGCCTCCGGGAGGAACTGCATCACCAATAGCAAATTCGTTGGTGTCGTTGGGGTAGAGACTTCCTTCACTGTCTTTGGTGTAGAAAAGACCCATAGAGTGCATTGATGCATAGAATGGATCGAGTTTGTTAACGAACATTATCTAGAGCAGGTCGTCAAGTCAGAACAAAGCCATAAAGTTCCGGGGAGAAGGGTATGACAAACCTCGATCATATCTCCAACTTCACCTCGGAGAATGGGTCCATTGAATCCAAGCCAGTCGGGCTGCTCGCTGTACTGTGCGAAATCTGGACCAGTATATCCCTTATACAAGGCTTTATCATAAGTAGTCCCGATACTGGTATTTGAACCAATGTATCCGTAAGTCTGAGCCCGGAACGACTCATTCATCGGAACTCCCAACCAGTTGTCATACCCTAAAATTCGTTAGGTCAAATGTTCTATCCAGTATGAGAATCCTGCAACTTACCAGTGGGTGCATAGTCCCAAGTGTCAACTTCAGCCGCAACATAATACCGATGGATGTTCCCGCTAAAATTGAAACCCATTGGTTGGTAGTAGGGAAGCTTGCCATCCATTTGACTGGCGCATGCTGGAAGATCTGTAGGGGTTGTGGTGACAGATGGAATAATGCTGCCGAGAGCAAGTGCTGCAGAGACACAGATTAACAAGCTTGACGTTCGCATCTTGAAAAGGATTATCGAAACTTTTGATGAACTTGAGTAAGTTTGAGCAGATTTTACAGAATGGCGAATTTATGAAGACTTATATACTTCACCTTGAAGAGGCCCTTACAGTGCGAACTTTGGATCAGGCACGGTTTTTCGGCGCGGTACTGTAGTACATTGGGCTGTCACTCAACACCCGTCCATGCTTCGTGATGAATACGAACACAGCATCGTCATTCACCATTTACCGTTTCAAGCACTTGCTTCTCAGTGGCAACATATAGATATCGCAGAATGAGGCGAGACTTAACATGTGGCGAGCCAAACAACACACATGAATGACTTCAACAGCATATCAATGAGCTCATCTGCGGGTGGCGCCGGGGTGGACTTTGCGAATTCACAAATGCCAACCTTTACCGCTTCTTTTCGGTCCCACTTAGATAGCAGATGTCTTGTTGGAACCTCAATCAAATTGATAGAGATAAGCCAGCGATAATTATCCCACCAATTTACCTTCCTAAGAACGTAAAGACGAAGGAGCCGTAATATTCTGACGGACAATTCCCGGAAAAGCTTCGTCGTATAACTCGTCCACTTCACGGATGAGTGAGCTTCCGAAAGTAAACAATGCATACGTGCACATCGGATAGGAGGCAGACCCATCGTATGCATGTCATGCCGAAGGCACTGTCACTATGATGCTCGACGGAAAGGAAGAGTCATATCTCGTGATACCTCGCTAAAGCATATCCAGGGGTAGAGATCGGGAATTTCGGATGTAATATCCTGCCCGAGTAAAGCCGATCGGGTAAGCGAGAGCTGAAAAGAGCAATGATCTACAGCTTTCTTATAAATGGTGACATTCCAATGACGTTCAGAATAGATAAAATGAGATTTCTATGGCAAGCTTCCCAAAATGCCATTGGTGGCCAATATTATATCGAAGATATTAAAGTGGGCCCACAGAATTATATGAACGGTTAATAGCTTCCAATGAAAATAGAAAAAAGAGAATCAAGTTGCATTAGTAGAAATAAAGACTTCAATGAGCCTACGATTATTTAAACCTTTATTATTCATTATAACTTTGAATATT
>FJOG01000046.1:33839-83146 GCA_900073065.1 Phialocephala subalpina
CTTTATAAAAAGTTATAAAATCTTTGATTTTATTATTAAAAAAATTTTTTAAAATTCTTTTTAAAAATTATATAAATTCCTCAAAAAATTTGATTTATATTAAATAATTTCGAGGGTTTATATTAATTATATATTATATAATTTAATAAGAATATATTAAAATATTTATTATTTTATATTTTTAATTCTTTATAATATTCTTTAATATATAAGAAATTTTTTATTTTTTGAAAATAATTAAATATATATTTATTACTTTTTTATAATAATTTAAAATTATAAAGAAAATAAGATTTAAGTATTATAATATTTTGAATAAAAATAAATTTTAAAATTTTAAAAGTTTTAAAATATTTTAAAAAAATATTCCTTGGAATTTTTAATTTATATTTATTTATTATAATTAATTTTATAAATATTATTTATTAGAGGGAAATACTTTGGAATCCCTTTTAAAAATTATATAACTATAAAATTATAAAGAAAATAATATTTTAATATTTTAATATTTAATAATAATTTTATTTAAATTATTTTTCTCGTATATAAAATAATATATTACTATTTGAAACTTCCTTGGAATAGGATTAAGGATTAGGAGAATTGGTATTAAAAATATGGAAAATATAATAAGGAATAAAAGTGAATTGGTAGGCTATACTATATGGTCCATTCGATAGATAATTGATATATTTCGTTCTCGTATTTGTTTGACTTGGGAGCTATCTATGCTATTTCTTGATAACTAGAGAATGCAAGCATATTAGCACTGGAAGAAGCAATACGATATTTGGACATTGCTAAATATTCGGTGTGTCATTATCCGAAGTAATGAAGATATTTTTGTATTGGAGGGTTTCTCAGACTTGATTTTGAAACGCCCTGCATCCGTCTACCTAACCCAAAATGGCCCAAAACTTCCTCCGCCGAACTCCCTTCTCTATTGTCTCCTGAGTTTGCCGCCTCGCACTTAGGACCCAAAGATACCGAAAGCTATCTCACAACCATATTTCTGCACCCGAACCACTTCAACCCACGTGTAACAGCATCGCAAGTCCTCTCACAACGCCTTCTCCAAATCTCCAGCCAAATCACATTCTGCCAACTACAAATACACGAAGTCCTTCAAAAAAAAAAACCCCCCCTTAAAATACCGAGCTCAATTAGGGTGAACGGCGTATTTCGTGAATCCGCGGCAAGTGTGATGGCGTGTCAGACGGTGAGGGATGCTCGAGGGCGAATTGCGAGCCAGCCTAGGCATTGGCTGTTGCATCCGTCTTTGCTTGAAGGCGTGTTTCGAACTTGGTGGTCTCCGGATTCAGAAAGTTAACATCAAATGAATAGCTCCATTTGAGCTCGCAGGAGGCTATTGTGTGATGTTTATCCGCCAAGTTCCCTGTGGAGACATCTCCAGATAGCATCCCACCGTAGGTTCCCAAAGTTTGTTGAATTGACCGACACAAAGACGATTGAATGTCCCTAACACTGTTCCTATGTCTCCCTCTAACTCGGCGATCCTTTTTCCATATATCCCCATTTCCCTTCCCATGGCTCGACAGTATGCAGTAGGCGAGGGATGAGCACAATTAAGATTTCATCTCATGGCACTGTAGCTGCCGCTCGCAGCCGAGTCCCGGAGAATCGTTTCCTTGGTGACTGTGGTGTGGGACCGTCGCTTTCTTGTTTAGATTCAACGCCACTAGACTTGCCGTGTTCGAGGACGATGAGTTTGGACTGCGTGTCATGCAGGACGCTCTCTGTTGCTTGGAGTTGGGCTTTCACAGCTTCCAATTCTTTGGCGAACTCCTTGGCTTTACTACTATCGCCATTTTTACTGTGCTCCTCCCTGAGTCTTCTTGCAAGATCGCGATTTGTGACTGCCACTTTCTTCATATTCTTGTATTGTTCCTCCAGAGAAATCTGCGTTGTGGCAAGAGTCGTGTCTTTGGATTTCGATGAGTCCTCGCGAGCAGCGAGCAAGGCGACGATGATCAAGGACAAAACTCCTATGGTGATCCATCCGGAAAGCTCGGAAGACATTTTTACGAAGAGCAATGTTCCAATTGACTAAAGATATCTCTTACTTTCTTCTCAGTGTTTTGTATACACCAAAACCTTCGAGTATTTGGTTCGAGTGGGTTGATGATGGATAAATGCTGCAGAGAATTGCGTTGGTATAGTAGCAGTGCGGGCGTGGGAATGTGATGGTAACAGGGACGCGATGCCGTGCGAAAGTTCCGTTGTTTCCAAGATGGGAAGGATGGAAATGAATGTGGAATGCTTGCAAGAAAGGAATGTAAGGCACCAGATGAGGAATGCGCCACGCCCCAGCCCAGTACAGCTGCCCTTCAATCCCCGCCGACTCATTTAGTCTAGGAAGCAGCTGCAATCCCCCACGATTTGGAAGAAGACATACGAAATGAGTCAAATGACAAGCAGACATCGGAAACTACGAGACCTGGACCAAGAGATCGTTTGCCTTGAAATCGAGAAAGATGATGTTCTCTCTAATTATCCCAGAATCAGAAAGTCGCGAAGCGAAATCCTTGCGCGAAAGAAGTGAGAAGGACAGTGGGATGCAATATTTCCCAACTTCAGACTATCAATTCAAGATTCATTAGATTAAGACTCAGATGAAAGGGTGGGCGAGAGCTAGCGCCGTCGATAGCGAAGCGCCTTGGGAGTCCGCTTCCGCTGGTGATCAAACCCTACTCCATGAGGCGTTGGTTCAAGAAGGTGGAATTCCAGTTGCATTACGATCAGGCAAAGGACCATTTGCGCTTCTCAACTCTCTTTTAACACACGACATATTTACCAGAATAATCATCAACCCATTTTTCTGCTTTGGGGATGCAGAAGAAAACTCTCAGCTGTCTGAAACATATGAAGCGATATTTAAGTGTGAATATTCATTCAAAGTGGAGCGTGCGGAATACCGAAAACTTTTCCATTTCAATACTAATCATCGCACAGGTGAAAAGACTGAAGCATACGCATGGCGCTGGAGGACGCTCCGCGGCCTCTATCCTAGCATCACTCGTACTAGGACTTGTAATCTTGTAATGCGAAAGCCAAAGAAGCCTTGTACAAAAGGACATACAATAAAGTCACAGAAATCGCATATCAACACGCGGAGAATTTCGTGGCTAGTCCTGCTCGACTACTATTAAAGCCCTTGGATGAGAGAGGAATGAACAAAATAAAGTCAATCTACGAGAGTGCGAGGCACCTCTCAATATTTTTGGGAGTCATGCGCATTGCTCTGAAATTGGTAACGAAAGCAACTCTTGACAGCAAGATCCTGGCATTCAATAAAGAGTCCAAGAATATGGAACCGCACTCGCTAGTGAGATGGGACGACCGCCCCGATCAATTGAAAGGGAGAACAGTTGAGTTGATCGTTCACCCATTGCTCTTGAAGTTTGGAGATGAATACGGGAAGTAGTACAATCAGGAGGGATTAGTCTGGGCTCCAGTAGAAGTATGGTTGACGAATCCTGAGAAATAAAGCCTAGATACCTCGACAGCGCAAGTGGACCACATGGCATGTAAAAGAGATGGACAGCTGTAGCTGCTATTTGTTGGTTCGAATGCATTTGATAGTTTCACAAAGAATACATGCCGCTTCCAAACAATTATCGAGTTTTTCATTGTCTCATTAGATGTCCAACATTGCTACGATGCCAGGTTTAACAATTCAGAGCCTCTTTGTTGCGAAAGGTCCTCCGGTCAACATCCCCACCGACTACAAGCGATATCTGGTACATCGATGACAAAAAATGGCCGAACCCTTAGACCTTCGAGACCAAAGGATCAAGGATCTCGAAGGCCTCCTCTCGAATTCAAAAGCAGAAAAGGAGCGTCTGGAATGGAGACTTCGCAACCCACCAGCTCCAGGACTGTGGCAACCGGGAAAGAGCCAAGAATACTGCCGAGAAGAGCTCAACACGATCAATACAAGTCTCGCTGAATGGGCAAATGACTTCGCGGCGACAACAGCGGCACCATGGCAGAATTTGCCTGCAAGAGGTGGCAGTTTGTGAATAATGTTCTGAGCACAGTGACGAAAATGAATGATGGATTACCGCCAACGAGCTTGATGAATGATGAAGGCACAATTCTTCTTCTTGATGCCTTGGTAGCCCATCATTTGTACAAAACATATTTGCTAGACCGTTCTTCTGCGCTCCTAATCATCGAATTTCCCCGCTTGGGGGCGAGCTCTCTTGGATGTACATCGAGCCTTTAAAAGGTGAGCTATGGCCCTGAAGAAGAAGAGTAAATTATGTTTGCTAAACGAACGTAGGCGACAAGGTGGCGGCACATAAATGGAGATACGAGACACTAAGATGCCTCAGCCCTCTTGATGACCAGAAACTACATACCCAGACGAGAACTTTGCTGAATCAAGCTGCAAAGGATGAAGTGGACCTGTTCCTTGGCTCAGCTATCAGCTGTCTGTTGAACACGAACAGAAAGAATGAATACCACAGACGTCTAGTAGAGATCTTCGAGACAGCTTCGTGGAGAGCATATGACATATGGTGCGAGAGAGCCTACATCAGGTGTACTCCACTCAAGGAGTTCAGTGAAATGACATTCGGGGGCGGTGGTGAGAGATGGCCAGCGGACTATTTAGAGAAATTGAAACAGATGTTGGATATGGTGAAAAGTGATGGGGAGCTATTATGCACTCGACCTTGGGTAGAATTAGTTGACACGGTCGTCGAAGAAAATGCCGAAGGTGTAAAACAGGAACACGAAGACTGCATCCACCTGAGTGCACCATTTTATGTAGAGCTTTAAGGGTTTGTAGACAGCCCCAAGGCAAAGACGTCTAGGAATTGGCCTGCATCATGAATCAACGCCCAAGTTGCTGGATGATGGTTGAAGTATTAGGAAACTTCCCAGTAGTCTTCGTAGTAACGAAGAAATCGCATTAGAACGAGAGAACAGGTTTGCGCAGGGTTGGTGAAGAAAGATCGCCTGTGACATCAGAAGATGGATGACTCCACCATGTATTCGTTCTCTGAGGAAGTAAAGTCTCAATCGCCACCTTGACTTTCCTTCCCGCCCAAAATGTACTGTATGTATTGTGCTTCTGTTGCACAATTGGTATCCATAAACGCCGAATCCACCAACTCCCAGCTATGTTCGTCTGACAATATTGATACGCTGAATAGAAATGTTGCTCCTAGAACATTTCACATCCCTAGCAGAATCTTCACGATCATCGCCACCAGCAAGATGACAATAGCAGCAATTGTCCTATCGATCCATATCGGTACGCCATCGTTCGTTCTTCTCCGCGCTGCTTGTGCCGGATATGTAGGTAGAGGTCTCGTTGTCGTAGTCGCTGTCGACTGAGAAACCCCTTGCGCAGGTCTCGCTGCAGGATATGGAGCTGGAGCAGTATTCGCAACCGGAACATCCATCGCACCATCATTCCCCGTCCTCACGAAACCCTCTGCCAGAGCAGCATCTTCTTCTGTCGCTTCCTTTTGTTCAGCCGTGGGCTTCATCTCATCCTTCCACGCCATATTCAACTCCTTTGGAACTTCGACTTCCTGAGCACTCGACCCCTCCTTCTTGGCCGCTTCCTCACTCTCCCTCAAAATCTCCGCATTACTCCTCCCACAAATACCACACTTCCACTCCCCGCTATCCTTCGCCACTCTCTCCCTCTCAGCGGCACTGCAATCCATCCCGCCCAACTGCCCCTTCGGATCCGTTTCCATGAAACTTCTCAACGCCGTCAACGCAGTCCTCACACCCCAAGCCGGCATCCACGTCTCCTCATGATGCCCACTAATACTCAAACATATCTCTCTATTGACCTCGAATCTGCCGGACGGTGTAAGGAAGCGAAAAGACGGAGGACGAAGAGGATATGTAGGCGGTAATACGATGCGACCGTGGTAGATGCCTTGTGCGAAAGAGGAGGAGGGGGGACCGCGGAGGGTGAAGTGCCAGTCGAAGAGGTCTGCGTCGTTGGCGGGGGCGGCGTGGAAGTCGGGGGAGGGGGAGTTGGCTAGTTCTGCGGCTTCGCGGACTGGGACGCAAGGCTGGATTAGTGGTTGTGGTGACGAGGGGTCTGGGAGCTTACGGATTCGTTTTATGGTGGGGGATTTGGAATTGATGCGTGAGGTTGCCATAATGATTGTCGGGGAGAGGATATGAATGCTGCAGATGTGAGATTGAGCAGAGCTGGATATGTAGATGCTCAGGCTCAGAAGTAGAAGTTGGAGAAAGATCTGGACAGTTGGAGCTTCAAGTGGTGATAGAGCGAAAGTGGCTTAGCGCCGATACTAGCGTGCAGACAGGTGTGGCGGTGCAAATGTCCAGATGAGATTTGATTTCTCAGATTGGAAACAGACTATGGGACAATGAGATATTGCAACTTCGATAATGTTCGACCCGTGATGCTCTGGATGTGATTTTCCTTCTGTGGTTCACACTTTGGATCTGGTCTCAATGTCGGCCGATCTTGATGCCAAGGTCGGTATCAGAGAAAGATGTACGCGCAAGCATGTCTTGGGTATTATCTAAATACAGATACAGTACAAATCATCAATCAACGCCTTCATCCTGTCCGTCCCAGCCTCGTACATCATCCTTCTGCCTTGCCAACGTGTTCCCAAGCAAAGTATTCGTTACCACTCCAACCTTCTGTGGCCATCCAACGGCAGCTTTCCGGTCCAGAGCCCTTCTCTCAGCCTCGTCTTCATCGCTGCTGATGTCATAATCGTCCTCATTCCTTGGGCGAAGATTCTCCATCGACACTGCTCCTGTATCCGCATAATCATCTGGATTCCGTCCCAATATTCTGTCAGCTTTCGAGGTTGATCGGCTGGGATATGCAACATAATGTCTTCCTGCACCATCTCGTTGTTGTGGAATATGTGGGACTAGTTCTGCTCCCCATCCAGCAGCATTCTCTCGCTGTCGTTGTTCTTCTCTTTCCCGTGCAATCCTCTCCCTGGCCTCCAACCAGTTCGGACTTGGCTCCCAACTCCATCCATCTCCCGTTGTAGTGATTATCGGTACGAACCATAATGCTGGCTTTGGTCCGAACAGATGCCCCAGATTCCGTTTCCAACCTAGGTCGAATGCGCTGGGCAATTTCTCGGAATCTTGTTCATCGAGGTATGCTTCGTATCTCTCTCTGGCTCGCTGTCTCTCTATTGCGTCGGAGAATTCGTGGTGTCCATTGCTAAGGTTCTCGCGTTGCTGCTCGTAAGACTGGTGCTGCATCGACTTCCGCAGAGGTGAAAGGTATCTCGTCTTCTCCAAGCACTCAATCGTGGTCTGGCCCCTGGATGCCAGTATGATATGCCAACCCGTAAACCCCGCTAGAACAAGCCCGATTATTCCTGATATGACTGCCAGCATCACATAGTTGACTGGCATCAAAGACTCCGTGTACTCTCCTTCATTTAATATCTCCCTCCATACCCAAACGGCAGAAACTCCAAAACAGACGAAGCAGAACAGTGTTGTGTAGATTAAGAACAGGAGGAAGGCTTTGTAGTTTCGTAATCCGACGCATGTTGCCAACCAAGGGCAGTGATGATCCATCTTCAGCACGCAAGTTCGACATGTCGAGCAGTGATGTGCGCGATCCGGCTTCCGAGCCTGGCACTTCTTGCAGAACCGTAACTCGCCATTTGCCTTGACTGTGAAGTTCGTCGCTTTCGGAGGAGCATTCGTGGGGAGGGTGCTGTAGCCTTGCGTGGTCGTTGTGCCTGGGCTGGTGAAGACAGCTGTCGTGTACGACCAGTTCAGGAGAACATAGAGAGCGATTCCGAGGAACGATGTGCCATTTCCTGGAGAGTCAGCAGAGGCGGAACATAGACCATGGGATGTATACCTATCCAAGCACTCTTCGCAGGAAGAAACCCGATTGTTGCCTCCACCCAAACAGCCCAGGAGGTTATGCTGTACACGAAGAAGAGAGGAAAATAGGTGGCTCCCAGGCAGCAGTATCTCTCGCACTTCCTAGCCCATTTTCGAGGCATTCTGGTAGGTGATGTAGATGGACTTGGAGGTGATAGAGTCGCCATTAGACGGTCATGAGGGCAGAGTGTGCATGTTTTTTGGTGTTGATGAAGTTGATGAGGCGCATGCTCACTGGAAAGGAGTCGCTGACAAGCTGGAAACACCGGGGGTCAGGTTCCTCCGCTTCCGAAGGCCCCATGTATCTCTAAAGCCAACGTCTGAATAACCTCAAACTTCAAGAACAAGTGCCTTCACAATGTTCCCAGTGTCCAGTGTCGTGGTAAGTCTCGTTCGGAGTCGATGTGATACGCTCTAGACAAGACTCGATAGGGCGAGGCAGCTATTGATAGCTTCAACAAACTTCCATAATGGGAAGTCCCTGATGCCGGTGTCTATCTGCAGACTCCAATGAGCTATGCATGATGGAGGCTCTAAGGTAGGTGTCTTACCAGGCATCGGGAATGTCTGCTGGGCCTCTTTGACTCCCCTTGGATTGGAATTACCAGTCGCAGAAGGACAACGTTTTCAATCTCCCAGATGAGTTACTACAAGCAGTAAATCGTTATGATCTTGATCGAAAAGGTCTAGAAGAGGCTGGGAGATGGAGAACGCTGAGCGGGCTGTGTGCATTACATTACATCTGCATCTGCATCTTACTCGCTTTGTTGAAAGCATAGCAGTTGCTGCGCTAGTCCGCGTTTGCTGTTCCTGCCGATTTGGGGTTGCCGCCAGAAAATCTTTCTTCTGAGCTGCAACATCTTCTTCAATTGAACTTCGTCTACCAATTTCACAAAGTCTCCAATTTACACGACACAAATTCGCCAAAGATCTCTGAATGGTTGCCAGCCAATTGGCTGTGTGCCATCAGGCTTAGATCTCGTCTCGTCTCGTCTCCTCCCTCTAATCCAGCATCAAGCCAGGATATCTTCTTACCGCTGTACCTTTCCTGCCTGGACCTGGGCCTCTTTGCGCACCAACACACTCGCGACGAAAGCCAGAGATCTCGAGCCCTCTACTGGATCTGTCTCCCAATCGTCACGAGTCGATCGATCACAGATCGACAGCTTGGTCTCCTCTTTCCCACAGCTCCCATGACCCTCGGTTGTCTGCGATCCTCCAAAGCTGACAGCTTTCCTAGCCCAAGGAGCATCTTCCTTTTCTTGTCCTGCAACAGCTGGCCCTCATCTTCGATCACTCGACGAAAGCTGTCTCCCGTCTCGACCTACAGGCTTGTCGTCTTATCTGGCTTCGTCGCAAGTTTCCACAACGCACAATTACCATCACCCTTCTCCATACCAATACGATTTTACCACAATGGCCTCCTCCAGGAACAATGAAGTCACGGTCTGCATGGTCTGCAACTTGAAGTTCCCTACATTCATCGACTACCACCGCCATAAATCGAAGTCGAGTAAGCACCTCTTTTTCTGTGGGATCTGCTCCCAAGACTTCAACACCCAAGAGGCTATGAAGCAACATCATGACTTGGTACGTAAGAATCAACCAACCTTCGAACTCCCCTAACAAGTTGATAGCTGCACTCCGATGAACAAAATCTCCATTGCCCCGGATGCGGCAAGAAGTTCAACCGCCTCGGGGGCCTTGTTGGTCACCTCGAGTTGAAGTCGTGCCGTGCACTTAAGGTTGACATTGAGGCCGCTAGGAAGGAAATCTCCCAACACAATGCCACCGTCCACAGTGCTCGCGACTACAAGGACTTCAGTCGCTCAGGCAACTCTTCTTTCGCACCAGAACCACTTCCAGTTGCACTCGCCAAGAGTCCCGGAGCATTTGTCCAAGGCCAAGCTGGACAACCTGCCAGTGGCGCCCACCAAGAGCAATCTTTCCGTGGTGATGACCTCATTGGTAACCTCGATATTGCTAATTGGGGCGTTGAGGCCAAACTCAAGGAAGTTAATCTCATTGATGTTGATGACTTCCCTGCGCTCAGCAGCAAGGCCCCAAACATCACGAATGCTCCCACATTCGGCACTCCTGCAGTTAACGCTACAGCCGCCAACGCATGGGCTACTCAACCAACCCTTCTTTCCACTGGTCGCATTCCGATTTCCCTGGTCCACACTCCCGCAGTCAATACAGCCAGTCGACAGAACTTCAATCCCTCTGCTTCTGGCGTGGTCCCCCAGACCGGTACTCCTGTCGTCAATACCCAAACCGGAAATGCATGGGCTACTCAAGAGAACTCGTTGGCTGCTGCTTCATCCGCGACTGCTGGTCCTATTCAACTCACCCGCACTCCGGTCGCTCCAGCTGAGGCTGCCCCGTCCGTTCTTGCTGTTATTCTTCAGAACCAAGCCGTTGCTCGCCCAGATGCAGAAGCTAACCCGTATGATCCCGACACCCCAGGTTTCAATGCTTCGAAGTATTGGATTCCTATGCTGGACAAGTACAAATGTCCTTACTTGGGTTGTGGGTAGGGCGACTTCTTGCTCCAAATCGTGCAAGAATTGGCTAACAGATATACAGTAAGGGTATCGGCAACCTTCCCGCCTTCCTCCAACACCTCAAGTCCCCCGCCCATCGAAACGAGAACCTCCAATGCACCAAATGTCTTCGATACTACGCTACTGCGACGGCTCTTACACAGCATATGGAATCCCAAGGTGTCCGATGCAAAGTCCGCAACGATGGTAACTACGCTGGTGTTGTTGACGAGGTCACAGGAGGCGTCGCTTTGGCAAAAGGCCGACTGCTGGATAAAACTGTCAAGTACGTTGTCAACGAAGGCATTCTCAATCCTACGGGTGGCGTCGTTACAGCCAACAAGGCAGCTGTCCAAGGCAAGAACTCAACCTTCAATAACTATTGGGACAATCCCAACCACGAGAAGAAATGGTGAACAGTTCGGCTGCTAGATTTTCGAGGCTCGGCTTCCCGTTCTGTTTGCCAGTTCCTTCTTCGTGCTTGCTCCTTACCACTGCTGCTGTTTCTTGATGTGTTTCGGGAAGGCATCCTGTAATTCCGCATATTCTTGCACTGCCCGATTGTGCTGGAGAAAATGGCAATATGACGGATTTGGAGCGTATCTTGACGTGCAGGTAGTGGCCAGGGTCAGGGTCTCTTTAGGGAGCACTCTTAAATTCTAGTCGTATTTCATGCTGTTTCTACAAGGACTCCCTCACTATGCTTGCTTGTACCTAGAAAAAACCAGACTTGCTATCTCGTAACTTTGATTCCTCGTGAATCTTGTTCCAATGTGTCAGATTGATGACTCCGAGATCGAGATCCAGAATCATTCAGACCCCTTCCAGCCCTTTAACAAGACCGCTCGACGGACTTTGCTATCACTCCTTCAGCTGTCATTGCCAGCGCCAGTTCTGATTGAGCTTCAACAGTGGTGGAACTATTTCGTTGTACAAATCTTCTATAACATCTTCGTAGCATCGATTGCGGACAGTAGCCAGGTTCCGAGGCCAAAAGCAGCATTGAACTGCCTCATAGTACTGAGGCTCGTTGCTTGATACCGTGTCTAAAGTGCTATAATCCTTCGCAAACTCACACAACGTTGCGTGTTCGGGCACGTCTGTGGATTTGCCTTTGCCACCTTGCAAAAGCATGTATTCGTCGAGAGATTCGAGAGGCGCTCCGAGGCTAAGTTCTACCAACACTACGCCAAGGCATTCGGGTGAGTTGCGAGAGCCTAGCAATTTTGGCTGTGACTTGTGCTTTGGACGAGTCTTGCTGCTCTTTATCTGTAGTTGGTACGCCTACATTGGGTGATAGTGAAAGCAGAGATGAAGTGATGCGAAGGATAGGAACTCTCTGGCAAAATAGACATCTTCGAATACAACACTGCTGCCCTGAGTCCTGAAATTATTGCTATAGATCTCAGATGCATAGGAACAGACGTTGAACCTGTAGTTGGTTCTGAATGAATATTTATGCACCTTCAGATTCCTTTGCGCACTGATCAAGCCAAGATTTTATTCTTTCGAACTTGTCACTTGTGTATTTGACTTTCCCAGGATCACTTAGATCATCTTCTAGATCATCGTCTGATTCATCATCTGATCCTTCCGAGATGATCCATGAGTGGCTGTATATGACCTTCTCTGCGGCAGGCCATCCGTAACTCCGTAGCCAGCCAAATATGCTTCGTGTTGCCATCTCCGAGATAGTCTCAGGCACTAGCGCAGTTTCTTTATGCGTGTCCAAAATGATGGTGTCATCCACAGTGGTATAAACACTCTGTTTCGTTGTGTCGCTGCAGAAGCTTGGGTCCCGTACATTTGCACCATTTTTCAAGGCCCAGGACCAACTAGCGTAGCGTAGATAATGCCCTGCAGCGCAATGTGCATGTGTACGAACGCAGATATCAGTGTCAGAAAGCGCTGTAGTGCCGAATGGACGCCAAGGGCAGATTGGAAGGCGAGAATTCAACTCTTCCCCCGCGAGATAAAGCAATCGACATTCGTCCGATCGATATATACGATCGCAACCTGGAAGGGGCTGAGGATCTAGACTCATAAAAGTTTGTATTGTGTTTGTCCATGCTGCAGAATGAATTTCGACCGCAATGAACCCATTCCGACAGTGTTGTAGGATAGATCGCGCCATTCCAGTAATGATAGCACCAATCCACAGGACCGCAACTTTCGGTTGTTGTCTCCCAAGGACCATCGCAAGAACCTTGTAATCTTTTTTGGCAATTAGAGGATCCAGGACTTCAAAGATTGGCTGAATCCATGCACTGACGAGGTTGCATGGTATATGAGGATCAAAGAATGTGTTGCAAAGAAGCGATTCTATGCCACGTCTACTGCAGCTCAAAGTCATATAGTAAGGCAGTAGCCTAAAATCCTGAAGGATCTCGTCTTTCTCGTCGACATGCCCAGAGGGAGGAGACGAGGAGCTTCTTGGCGGCGAGGAAATATCGGCCGTCGCTATTTGAGTCCGTACACAGGGCTCGTGAGAACTCGGTAGCGGGAGACTCGCTTTTGTCAGAGACGGAAAGGTCAAAGCAGCCGCAAGAGCTGCGGAACATTGACTGCCAGCGTTGTGAAGCAAACAAAAGTCGGTCAAATAACCAAGAGCGACATCGGAGCTTGGTGGTGATGATATCGAAACGAACGAGCTTCGGGAGGTGCTTGCCCGTCTGAGCCTGAATTGGTGATCCGCTGAGATAAACGTAGAAGACCATGGTGACCGATAGACGCTCTCATTCCGTTTGATCTCTGCCCGCCAACCCTCATCCTTAGCTAGAATCGCCGCCCACCATCGTGCAGCATCGTTACTCGCATCGCCGAGATTGACGTCGATGGTATCTAGCAGGCTTTCACTAGTGTCGTCTCTCCATCCCGCCTGGTGGTACAAGTATACCATACGGTCGTTCGACTGGGCAGCAAATGTCCCTGACGTTTGCTGCATTTCCACCCAACGTGCTGATAGTATGTATGACCAGGCAAATGCTAGAATAGCGAGGCAATTACCATCTCTTGACTGTGTATTGTGATGCTCATAGAACTCCGGCCAATTAGCAAAACGATCGTCGCCTGAGAAGGAACAAGATATTGACTTTTGGACCCCCAATAGAAGCTGATTAGGCATAGTTTTCTCTTTGAGGTCGCAGTCTCCTTCGCCTACACTCCACAAAGACTCCCCATTAACGTACAGGACCGATAGACCGTTAGATAGCGCTTTAGTATGAAGGTCAAATTCCGGCTTGTTGCTCTGCTCCCGGAAGGCAACCAGATTATCGCCGAGATATGACGGAACATTGCCAAGCATATTTCGAAGGCGAAGGGATTCAGGCGAAAATCCGCTCTGGAGATATGATTTTCTTGCATGGGACGACCATCTTTGTGAGCTCCGAGCATATATCCGTTGAATGTAGGCTTTGCTGGGTCGAAGCTCATTCTCTACCTCGTCCATATTTGTATAAAATGGGTGCCGACTTGTTATTGCGGCGATGAATCTAGAAATCAAGCAGGAGGTTTAGTTATTTCTGAGGATACAATGCTTGTTTTATAGGGTCGTGGAACACAAGGGTTATGAAGGGCGCTAGGTCGGGTGAGCCGTGGTTGGGTTGGTAGTATGCATTGGCTTCTTTCGGATGCCAATCGTTAACACCCAACCAAATTCTTATGTCTGCTTTAGGGTTAGACCCTCGCTTTCGTAGTGCACGGACCGGTATCAACTTAGTTTTCTTATAAGCGAAAAGCAGATATTTATATAATTATAATATAATTTGTTATTTAATAAATTATTATTTAATTTAATATAAAATAAAAAGAATTTTATATTTTTATTTATTGAAAATTAAATAATTATAAAAGTTCAAACAATAAAAAATTAAAATTTATTTCGAGTTTCGAATTTGCACGTTGCCCCGAGCAGCCCCCAATCTTATTACCAAGAGTATCCTTTATTCGTGGGGCTTGTTAACGAGATTGCCGAGCCCCTGAAAACATCCCGCAGCCCTCGCAACAGCTCGCTACTCTGCCAAGGCCAGCTGAACTGCATGTGATAGGGCTGAAGATGCTGCATGCTGCGCCACACACCTTACATCTCAGCTCGAGAATCATGATCCTCTCTCTCAAGTACACTCACAATTAACCACCTCAAGCTTCTCTACGTTCCTCGTAATGACAACTATGCGATGGTACAATGAGAGGCGACGACGTCAAGACGATCCTCTCAAAACCCGCCTCTCTCGAGCTGGCAGCAAAGCCGGCGAGAACGTTATTTGGATCAGTCGGTGTGCAGCCACCGTCCTCTTCTTCCCTCTCGTTGTGACATATCTGGCGATCGAAACGGTGCTCGAAGAACGTCAAGAGGAGCGAGACGACGGATATCGACGTGCCGGACCACCGCCTACCTTTTTGAAGGAGCCAAGAGAGAAGGCTGGGAAAAAGCGGAATCTTGCGATCCAAAACAAGGCTCCGGTAATGCAATCAAAGAGCAAACTGCTTATGTTGCCGAGGGAGATCAGGGATATGATCTGGAAAGAGGTCATGGGTGGGAAATCAATTCATTGGGAGATTGTGGATCGAAAGCCTTCTGGGAGAATATGTCGCTGCGAGGTACATTGTTACTGGTTGGCGTGCATGTCTTGGAAGATACCGAACGGGCATCTGGAAATGAATAACATGATAGGACCGTTGTTGTCTTGCAAGCAGATGTAAGTCGCCGCTTTTTCTATGCTGAGAAATTATTCATGTTGACTTCCTCAGGCATCTTGAAGCAATTGGATATCTTTACGAGCTAAACAGATTTTGGACTCGAACGACAGATGTGGTTCGGTTCCTCCCACGTCTTCTGACAGCAGAAAGCTTGCATCGCATCCGTTACTTGAACTTTCTATACCTGGTCGGCGACCCACCATCACTCGCTCATCGTGTTCATCGAATAGACAATCCTAAGAAAATGGAGAAGCGGAATCAGAGAGAGCATGATTATCGCAGAAGCTGGAATGGGGTGTGGAAGACGTTGTCAGAAGTGGAGGGCTTGGTTGAGTTAAAGGTGCAGATGATAGTCAGTGCTCGTCGTGGCACTCTTGATCTGTGGAAAGTCAAAGACTTTGAGATTGTTTCATCTGTAACAAGGCCCAAAAGATTTGTCTTGATTCTACCAGATGAGTTGGTGAGACTTGTAAAGGGCAGAATACATGCAGAGAATCTGGAGGTGGAAGGTTTATGAGGAGTCCATGGGGGTGAGAGGGAATGAGAATAAATAGGCAGTTGGAAGACTCTTGAGATGTGGATAGAAGCAAAGAAACAGATACCAAGGATCGTCGGAGCACACAATGAACAGAGTTCAGGGAACATGGGAAGGAGCACAAATTTCACTTCTCAAAGGAGAAAACGCAAGCCAAAGAAATTCCGAGGAGGGGACGAACAATACCCAGTGGTCCCTCAACAGCCTGCCTGGATCAGTGAACGTCCAACATCATCGAAAATGATCTCATACCATATAGACCCGTAGAGTACCTGTCCACAGCACCCTGCCATTTCCCATCCTGGGAGTGCCGCCCAAGTAGACCAATACTCCCTTCCCTAATCTCCTCCTTTATCTCCAACCAGACCAGAGATCACACCTTATCCTTTGCTCATACCCCCCGCGAGATACTTTCGCAGATCGGCTGACATCTCTTCGCATCCGGTTTGCACGGCAGAAAAAATATGAGGCTGAACATGATAATCAAATTGAGGATGCCCCAAATACAATTGGAAAACGTCAACGCTCTCGCGATGGAGGCGTGTTTGAGAAGTCTTTTCACCTCTTCTGGATGAGTTTCTCGTATATGACGTGCTGAGTGTAGGCTGCTGGAAGGTGTTGGAGAATCTGGAGAAAGTGGGGAGTCGGGAGTAGTGGGGTAGTCGACGAGCTGGTAAGCGGGAGCATGCGGAGACATAATTTTGTTCGTCAGGCGAAAGAGGGAAGAAAGAATTTTTTTAGTTGAGATTAAGAATGGAAGAGGAAGTCTGGCATATATGTACTAAATGCATAATCTGCCCATGGAGAGGCAGACTCGCGGGCGGATTCTGGTTGGGTGGCGCAGCAAAACATGAATCGTCTCAACTTCGAGAACGTTAACGAGATAAAAACATTGAATCAACATAAGATATTGTTGAAGACATATACATGCGAGCTAGATAGAGTGGAGATGCTGAGAAGGATACTATAAATACAGATATCGAGAATAAATTTGATTTCATGCCTAGAAGCTCTCGAAATCTCTGTCACCGAATAACTTTCAGACACTCACAACTTCTTTCCTTTCGGCATCCTCACCAACCAGTACAATGCCATCGCCGCCAAAATATTGAAAGCAATAAACGCCCACACAATCCCAAAATCGCGCCACCTGTCCCCATACTCAGAACTGACACCCGCCAAAAACACATTCGTATCTTTAATCTTGCAATAACTGCAATCACTCATTGCCTCCGGATCCATTAGATACCCACCCGCCCTCTCAATATACTCCGCCATGTACTCTCCACAAGTCTGGCCGTCAGGCGTGCTGATATTCGTCCACTCGTTACTTGCACAAGTGACTTCAACGTTCGCCAGACCCGTCGACAGAACAGCTGAGACCCAGTATGACAAAGGCGAGACTCTATACAGGAAAATCCAGAAGCGGGGCATTTGAGCTGGGGTAGCTAGGACGCCACAGAAGAAGAAAATGAGGACGAAGAAAAGGTTAGCCGTATTGCCACCGCCGTCGACTGTATCAGCAAAGGAAATGCACATGTGTGCGAAGGTACAGACGAAGACAAGAAATTGCCAGAATAGAAGCCACATCAGCCCACCTCGTTCAACACTCTGACTAGTAGCCTCGGCATTGCGATAGAAGCCAACGGGGTAGTAGAAACATGCCCACATGAACACAGATGCCACAGTGTTCCAAGGCAGTTCGCTGATGATTTGGCTGAGCATGAAGACTTTCCAGGAGTAGGTTTTAGCAGGTCGTTCGCGGACCTCGTAAAGAGAGCGCTGTAGGACGAATTGCGGCATTTGTTGGTCTACAAGCTGCCCGAAGATGCTGCATAGTTCAAAGATGGCGAACATTTCATTTTGGAGACCCTGGATCGTGTGAGGTGCGTTGAGGAAGACGAGACCGACGAAGAGACTGCTGGCAATGCAGAGACCGAGCTTGGAGTAGATGTAAGAGGGCGTCCGCCACGACTGCTGGAAGACACGCCGTGTGACAACGAGCAATTGTTGCCACAGCGGTGTTGCAAACTCGTCGTACGAGGCAGGGTCGTGCTTTTCGTCCGTTGAAGACCGACCTATACCAAGGGCTCTGAGACGTGCCAACTCGTCTTGGATGGTCTGGTACTCTGGACTAGAACGCCACGTTTGGTGCCAGTCAACATCCGAGGAACTTCCTGGTGCAGCTCCAATCGCTTCAAGCATCCACTCAGCCGGGTTGGCACCAGCTGGGCAAGCAGGCGCGCCATTTCGCTCGAAGTAATCTGTGAGGGTTTCGTGGTTGTCGCCAATTTCACCTGCATCATAGTCAGTATTAATCGAACCTGATATATCACCTAGACAGCGAACTACATGTTGCAACATGAGGTAGGCAAGGGATCATAGGCTGAATACGCACCAAAGTAAACCGTACGACCTCCTTCGGCAAGTAAGAGCAAGCGATCGAATCGTTGAAACAGCATTGCAGAAGGTTGGTGGATGGTGCAGAGGATGGACTGGCCTGCCTTGGACAGCTTTTCGAGCAGGTCCAGGATAGCCCAGCTAGTTTGTGAATCTAGACCAGAGGTCGGTTCGTCGACGAAGAGCAGAAGAGGTGGTTTGGCTACCAACTCAACGCTAATGGTCAAGCGTTTGCGCTGCTCAACATTGAGACCTTCGCCTAGCACACCCACAATGGCATCGGTAAACTCTTGCATCTCCATCAGCTTGATCACTTCGCCCACGTAGGCCAGCTTGTCCTTCTTCGGGACGGTAGCAGGTTGGCGAAGCAGAGCTGAGAATTCGAGAGCCTGTGATGTGGAATTAACCTGCATACTCTCGAGAATGCTCACTTGGAACATTGCAGCGAGTACTCGCTTCCAAGGATTTGACAGGAGGCCAGAAAGAATGGCTTACCTCGCGAACTGTACTTGTCTCCAAATGGAGGTCTTGTTGTTGCGCGTAGCCAGTCTTTCTTTGAAAGCTCTCATCACGGATCTTTCCATCAACTAACATCTCGCCAGTGATCACACCCACGCCTCCACGACGATCAGCCAAACAATCCAGGACGGTGGTCTTTCCAGCGCCAGAAACGCCCTAGATTCGTCAGATGATACTGGATCACAGGGAGAGATGACTGGTACGAACCATGAGAGCTGTCAAGGTACCAGGCTTGACCCAGCCATCGACGTTGTCCAAGATGCGCCGAGTTTCGCCTTTGATCTTGATGTCGTAGCACACATTGCTCCAATGAAAGACACTTGTTGAGCCCTGAAAAGCTCCCTCTTTGCTGGAAGTGGATTTTTCCGACTTCTCAACGATTGGTACACGACCAGAGATCGACTTCTCGACATCGTCACCGCCCTTGAAGGAAGATGGTGGAACGAAGCCTCGACGGAAGACAAGGACTTCACCTTTGGACTTCTTGGCTGTGACATACTCGCTGGCGATGAAGTACACCAGGTGATTGAAAACTGCCATGGCGATGATGATGCCGACGTTTCGCCACTTATGGCTATGGTAGTAGCTGTAAGCCGAATTGATGTAACTATCCCCACTGACATAGGCCAGACCAGGAATGGCACCGACAGCGTCGCAAGCCACGGTTCTTGAGCTGATATCCGCGTAGTCGGGAATGTATGAGGAGCAGGCGAAATTGCGACCGTGAAATTCGTTGGCCATGAGTGATTCGTACCCATAGGCTACAGGATTCAGATGAATGATCCAGCGACACCATCCCAACATGTAGTCGATTGGGACTACGAAGCCCGTAAAGATGAGCAGAGCTAGTAGCATGGTGGAAGCAGGAACCATAGCTTGCATTTCTGTCCGCGATATTGAAGCACTGAACATATGTTAGTATCTTTCCACTTGCAGTAGTCTGACCACTTACACAGATCTGAAGATACCCGACATGGCCATGACAATGCAGAACACCACGAGCAGATAGAAGAAGAAGGCTCCCGCATCGCGATGGAGGTTCGCCATGAAGTAGAACACCAGGTTGAAAGAAACGGTTCCAAGAATCTTCGCGGGCAGGTCAACAAGGACAGATGCATAAGACTCGGCCGAAGGATGATAGAAGGCATAGCGAGACTGCTTCTCCACGATGGGCCTCTGAGCATACAGCGTCAGGATCTCAAGCATAGAAGAGAAAGCATTGAAGAGAATTGCAATGAATAGCACAACAGAGCGACCATAGAACGTATCGGTAGTTGGACTCATGTTGTAGTAAAGAGATGAGATGATGAGAGCCAAGATCAGGTTTCCAATCATCATCCCAACGGTCTGCCAGGGATCTGCTTTGAGCCGTTTAAAGCCCCGCCAAGTGCAAAGCCTGACCTGCTGGGGGTATGTCAAGGTGTACGGCGAATTCAGGCGCTGGCCCTTGGCTTGGTGAGACTTCTTGAGCTGTCGGAATGTTTCGGCGTCAGGACCATCGATCGGATGCTGCGCCTTGTATTCGTCGATCTGTACCTTCAGGGTGATATACTCAGAGCTGTTCTTCCAAGCGGCTGCAAAGTCATCGGGTGTTCGTGGAGTGTTGCAGCCTGGTCGAGAGACGCGCTCGGCTGGAAAGGTCATTGAGGTGAGGAAGTCAGGTGTGGTCTGACGTGTCGGACATTCGAACCCAAGATTGATGAAGTACTCCTTGGCCTTGGACGCCGGCCCAAAGTAAATTTGGCAACCCTCGTAGAGAACCAAGACTTTGTCGAACAGGTCGTAGGCGCTTTGAGGGGCTTGGTACATGGAGACAGCGCACGTCTGGCCAAAAAGCTCAGATTGCAGCCTCAGGGTCTTGCAGAACTCAATTGCATTGGCCGAGTCCAGACCACGAGTTGAACTTGAGACGAGAATCAGCGAATGTTCCAACTTGCTGAGAACAAGGACCAGATGTAATGGCACTTACTTGTCCCAGCATTGAAACGGAGCCTCTGCCAGTGTTGCTTCAGCAATCGTAACACGCTTGCGTTCTCCTCCAGAGACACCGCGTTCGAAGTCGTTTCCAACATTTGTATTGATGGTGTGGCTGATGCCGTACATTGTCATGACCACGTCTCGGAGGTGCTCGCAGTATCTATGGAGAGCGCTGTCAGTGTCTACATTTCAGGGGCAGAGATGAATCGACCAAGTAACATACTCATTGCGACTAATGCCCTGCGGCAACTCCTTCTGACAACGTGCACGCGACGCAAAAGTCAATGTCTCGCCAACTGTCAACTGAGGGAAGTGGACGTCGACCTCGGCAGTGTAGATGGCGTCGCCTCGGTGAGCAGTGTGAAGCTTCTTTGCCGACAATCCCTGGTAATTGAAGTACGAACCCCCGTTGACGTAAATGCCGTTCGTCTCCCCAGCGATGGTTTTGAGGAAAGTCGAACAACCAGAGCCAGGTGGCCCGAGAACACAAATCATCTCGCCTGGGCGAATGATTCCTTTAAAATCGCGCAGGATATCGATCCGAGTCTGACCTGCCGTGCTGGAGAAGAAGCGACGAACCATATTTGGTAATGCTAGCCAAATAGTAGCAACATCCTTTTGGAAATCGGTTTGCGTACCGTAACCGAAGACATTGAGGTTTTCGAAACACAGTCCTATCTGACGGAAGCTCTGCCCGCGTTCGTGAGAGACTTTGGCAAGATTGGTAGCCCAGGCGTGTGCGTTGAAGTTGGCGCTGCTTGGGTTCAGGGGAGAGTCTGGGTCGTCGCTTCCAAAGATTGGTTTTGCCTCGAGGCCATCCACGCTGTTGCGAGTGTATTCTCGAGCAAGTTCTTGCACAATGGAATCCCGTATCTTTGTTGACTCGGTCGTATCGCCACTGGCGAGGGCCTTTGCTGGTGGCATGGTCTCTGTGGTGATGTAATCGCTCTGGATGCAGCAAAGACCACGCGAGATGGTTGGCGTAAGAGCGTACCTGACGAAGGTTCTTTGAGTTCAATGCCTATTCCAAATACTCGACGTATTTGACTAGATTCATCAGTGTCGAGGAGGACTTGTTAAGCATTGATTTGAAATGAACATCTCGGTCTTCTCGATGCAGGGGTAGCTGATTATATCCGGATGTGACCTCCTGACTCGGCCGAGAGATAGAACACCGCCAAATGAGCGAAGCCTCGACGAATCGTCGGCGGTAAATATAAATATCACACAATACCGGTATGAAGACTGCGCCGGGTGATAGGACCTTCAATTAGTGTTTTTCAGGTACTCCGGTAGCTGGAACAGGCCACGGAACGACGTAAATGAGAAGCGGTAGAGTGAGCAGCGGTTCAGTGATGATCTACTTGTGGCTTGTGGGCTCCTGCAAAAGGGCGTGGTTTCCAAGCTCCTTCTAAAAGTTGTTTGCAAGTGGAAGACGCTGCTTCAGTGTTGTACATGGGTAGAGAGGCGATTGGATTCAACAAATTGCGATCTAAGTGACAATCTCCACTGTACATCATGAAAAATCTGCATCAGGCAAGAAGAAATCCAAGTCCAATTCCAAGCCATAGCTCACCTCTCCACCATAGAGGTCCGTGGACGCAAAGCCTGTGTCATTGCTCGGCGGTGGTACTTTGCCAACGAGTGCCTTTAGCAGATCATGGCAGAACTCAAGGCTTTGGACTGCACTCTGTGCCATCCTGGATTCACATGAAGTGTCCTCCTCTATCGCTTCGACCTGGGCCATGATCATACTCAGGAACATATGGGCTTTTACATTAGTCTCTCCTTGTTTCATTCGATCTGTCGACAATGATATCATGTCCCCCATAGCCTGCTTAAGAAGCCCTCTATGCTACGAAGGGCGGTGAAGTATCCCATCGAGGCGCGAGGCCTGCGCATCGGCAATAAGCTCGAGGCTGATGACAGCGGATGCATATCGGATTCCCTCTCTGAACATGCCTCCACTGATCAACATCAAACGGGAAAAAGCTTCGTCTGGCTCTGGTGTGATGATGGCCAAGGCGACATCTAAGCTGACCTTGAGCGAGTAGTAAAATAACGGATCTGTCCGTGCTTTTATGGCGAATGGGCAGTGTAGAGGGATCAAGAACCGGCGTACTAGGCAATCGAGCAGATTCCGATGGAACGCCGTCACTCCAGATCCCTCATATTTCTTCATGAAGATGCGACATGCTCGATACTTCTCGGTCAGCTCTGAGCTTAGAGTAAGAACGTCCATGTATGAAAGTTGGGAGTGCAAGCCGTTCAAAGACTGGACGATCTTGAGGCGGGTTGGTAATGAGCCGAGAAGAACAATCTGCATCGAGGTCGAGGTGTAGGAACTCCCGGGATGAGGCTGGAGGACTGTGGTTGATTCGTCTATCTCATTGTCGTTGTTATTTGAGGGCGCTTCAGTGTCAAACTCGTCAAAGGAGATTCTTGGGGGCATCGCAGAGTCCAAGGACGACTGCACAACCATGTCGAGTATCGTAGCCCAAAGTCTCCTGCGAAGTTCTGCTTGTAGAATTGACATTGCCGGGAGGTGTTTCGGGTCACGATGGAAGCCGATCTGCATAGCTCTGTGGATGAGAGAGCCCATAGACATCCATATGAGATCGCCGCCGATTGAGAAAATTTTCGGGCCAAAATCGTGAGACAGTGGACTTGAATTCCAGTGATGTCCAGGCGGTCTTTTTCAAGTGGTCCGGAAAGCCATGTTTGAGCAGCATGGATCCATTGATGAACCGTATTTCTAAATCCCGGGTCCGGTTCTCCCTGGTACAGACTTGATCCAATTCCAATGACAAGAAGGATCTTTAGGCGAAGACCAGTTGCAACACCTTCAGGGTAGTCCCAGTATCTCTGGTACTCTGCCCAGAAGGTAGGTACATGGAGGATCAGATGTGTTGACTCGAATGATATGAAGTATAGAGTTGCCATCTTGTCTGCTACCTCTCGTGAAGGTGGTGCAAGGCCGAAGTCAGCAGGGGAGGGATACCTACTTGGCCGTGCCAGCTTTATACCCCGTGCTATATTCTTACATTTCTTAAGGAGATCGCCTATCTGGACAATCATGGGTCTGACTTCAGGTCTTTGGAATGAGGATTCGTTTTCCTCTCCCATAGCTGCAGTATAGCAGTCACCGACAGTTGAGAACTTGCCTGGAGATTAGTCGCAAGTCATCGGAAAAAGACTGGCCTAGACTGTACCTCTTCGGCAGTGCCCATCAAATGGCTCCATCTCGGAACTCTCGTCTTGTTTAGGACGACTCCAAGTGAGTCTTGCAGCCCGGACTGGCGTGCAAGTATGTCCCTGCCAAACTCGGACAGTGGATGGGCAGAACCTGATGGTGGAGAATCATCAATTTTCTGTACCTGTGCAAAAGGCTATGGAGATCTGGTCCCGGTGGGACGTCGTTGACAAGTGTAGCTGGTATTTCATTCTGTTCTGCTGCTAGTGGTCTGCTTGTGCTCATCTGATGGGCACGAGGCAGGGGCGATAGTGAGTAGACGGATGGGCTTGACGTGGAACTCAATGAGTTGCCCTGCTGCATGACGGTTTCATTGCCGTTGACACTGAAGGTGCATTGGGTCTTGGCAGAGACACAGTGAGCGCAAGGGTCGTTTCGATCACACTTGATCTTGCGGCGTCGGCATTCGAGGCAGGACAGGGCTGGCCTTCGACGACGGCGGGGTTGTCGCTCCATGCAGAGGTCTCTCGGCCGTATCACTCGGTGTGAATTCTACAGATGCAGATATATTGCGAGACGCTGAAGGGGAGGAAGGAAGGTGAGTCTCCAGACAGAGTAGCAGGGTTTGGTCCAAAGCGCACATCTCGGGGGTAACGGGGTAACGTAAGGGTGAGCGTTATGAGCGAAAATGCCGAAGCACGCCACGCAACCCAAATGCCCTGAAATACAGCCACCGAAGCCAAAGGAATAGGGAGCCGAAGCCTGAGAGGCGCTATGTTTACAGTGGACAAATCCTGAAGGAATTAGCATGCATCTTGAAAGGTGGGTAGGGGACGAAGGTTTCATCGTTGTTACCATCGTACCCCTCCCCACTTCCACTCCTTGATCTTTCTCTCAAGCTTGACATTATGCGTAGCTTATTGAGAGCGTAAAGACCTGGAGGGATCAGACTCGAGATTTTGGTATAGTTGAGAGTTGTTTGGTGTTTGTTACGGATTTGTGCGAATTCTTTGAAAAAGAAATAGGTGTAGCTAGAACTTGCTGCATTAGTAACGAGAAGCCTCATCTCTGGAACATCCTCGGTCCAGACGAAACCCTCGAGCTCCTGAACGCAAGACCTTCTCAACTTCCTGGTATAAATTCAATAAGCAATCTCTCATCGCCAAGCTCTAAAAGCTCTAGGCTATATTATCTGCTATTATATTCCATGCCATCAAATTCGATGAAGCTCATCGCCTACGTTGCAATGAAGAGAAAACTAAAAATGAAGGTTCCCTTCAGTGATTACAATCGAGCTTTACGAGCTCGGTTGAACCTTTTGCTTTTTAATATTCCTTTTGCATATAATAGCGAGCGAGCAGATGTAATTTCCTATCGTTTTCTTTGCAGACGCGTATCTGTCTGGGACACCCACCAGCTGCATCTTGGCGTGACCGTGTTCGAATCTTCCACGACTAGGCTCACTTTTGAGACACCCACGCCCACACCCACGCCCGTAGGCACTAGGAAAACTCTACGGTATTATAAACCTGGCTTGCGACAAATTTGTAGCCCTTGTCCTTTCCGCTGAAAGATAGGAGATTCCGTTAAAAGTGACTAATAAAAATCCCTCGCGAGCTTCCCAGTCGAATGGTTTACGGTTGATCCTAGGGTAGAGAGTTCAGCATGTCAGGGTTAAGAAGCGTACCAGGTTGAGTGAAGGGATAGATAACTGCTGTGCTGCTTGCAAGCAGCCACTTCGCGTATTATCAAGTTGAACT
Organism: Phialocephala subalpina; assembly: GCA_900073065.1. NCBI lineage: Eukaryota > Fungi > Ascomycota > Leotiomycetes > Helotiales > Mollisiaceae > Phialocephala > Phialocephala subalpina. Next base: position 59,364 of record FJOG01000046.1, read on the forward strand.
CTGGCCTTCTGTCTGAGACGCAGGCTTGCCGGCCCTATATAGTGATATTCTGCCGCACTATACCGTCTTGTGATCAATGCCTCTCACAGTAGTACAGTATTATCGTGTAGGGTTAGAACCAGGCAGGAGCATTTGGAAAGAAGTAGCTCTATCAGTTGCGGGAGTGGTCAGGGCAGAAGGAATGGTATTGATGTCAAATCTGCCCTTCTAGCTAAGTGGGAATGTCTCCCTAATAAGGTGCTCTGACGGACTCATCACGACCAGGCAGAATTCCCTAGTAAATCGATGAGTCACTGATAATGTGGCTTCATGCCAACATGTGACGCTTCCCTCCAGGCATCTCCATCGATTCTGACTCCTCCAACTAGCAAGCTCTACTTCCATCCTGCTCCCTATTTTCCTTACTTCCTCCTCTTTTCTTCTTCCTTTCCCTTCCCTCTTGCTGTCTTTGCCATCTCATTCGCTTTCTCTAGCATCTCTGGAGGCAGCCTAATTGTCGTAGCTTGATCGGCAATAGAACGTGTAATCGCTTGACGAACCCACCAAGTAGCATATGTCGAATATTTATATCCTGTTCTGTACTCGAATTTATCAGGACATTTGCTACACCCACCAGTCTTCTCGAATAGCTCGAATATGTCATCGTGCTTAGTGCAACGGTAGAGGCTCATCGTTTCAAAGTTTGCAGTTTAACGAATCTCTTAAAAATCTGGTTAGAGATTAGTTACAATATCTTGTTCTCTATAGAAGAGACTAACCTGAGGGGAGCTGGACCAGAAAATAGCAAGAATTGGAAATGTTTATAGCTGGCTTTAAGGACGAAATGTATGCTTTGATGTATGAGAAATCGGAGTTTTATGTTTTCAAGAGAATGGTTACTAGCAAAAATATAGGTTATTGTATAAGGCTGGAAGCAATTGAAGTGAAGATCTGTTCAAGGCGATAGAGGATTCAAGCCTACTATATAGTAATTCGGCGGTCCCCAATATTTATAAGTAAGTCTTATATGGTGGTGATTTATCGCTAGGCTGTGATTCATGGTCGTACGACGCATACGGTGGGTACTATTCACGTCTGTTTCTAGCTCATCCTTCCAAATAGCCGCCGACACGAGAGCCATGCTGCACTATGAAATTTAATCTCGCCGGGGGGGCAGGAATCGGGGCCGCTAGACCGACCGCTTCCTATCCCGATCTAGCGGATGAACGTCGCCGCCCTGAGCTCGCGCGAGCCAGCTGAGCCGTGGGGCGCCTAAGTGAGGCCGAAGTGATCCTTCACTTGTGACTTACCCTTTATCTAATACGATACGATGAGTTCGTGCTTAATTAACCCCTCGTAACTAATATTCCCCTATTCCCGTAATTATTATTATATAGTAATTAAATATAATAAATTTATTAAAAGAGAATTATATTATAATTTAATAATAAATTTTAATTTTAATAATTCAAATATTATTATTTGGCGAAATTATATTATAAACTTATAAGAATAATTAATTAAAAAAAATTTAATTTTAATAAAAAGAATATTTTTTTTTTATTAAATTGAATTATTTTTCTTAATATTATTTTATTTTAATTTATTTAAATATTTATAATTTTCTTCATATAAATTTTTAAAAAATTAATTTTAAATATAATAATTTATTAAAATATTAATTAAGTTTAAATTTAAAATATTAAGTTTTTTAATAAATTAAATTAAATAAATTTTTTGGTGATTGCGTTTGTGTCTTGACTTATGAAGATGGCTTGTTGCGATGTTATAGCGGCTTGTTGTAGTATTGTGGCCGTTGTTTGTGCAGACGTGACTATTGCCTTGAGGTCGCCATGTATTGCTGTGAGGGCTCCCCTGACTATGTTGTAGTCCGGTAAGCCTTCTACCTTGTTGATGAAGATATACATGGCAGCGATGATGGATTTGACGAATGGGGCAGGGACCGGTTGTTCCTTTGCAGATTCGATGCGCAGTAGTGCCTAGGTGACTGCTGAGGTTCGTGGCATGCTCGCGGAGTTCGGACGGCCATGCTGCCACTTGAGGCCACATTGATGCCATGACGCTTATGTCGCACTGGGCGATGTGCAAAAGCTCAGGCAACCCAATTGACCAGAAGGAGGACTGCTAGATATGGTTGTTGATGCACGATTTCAAAAATTTTGTTCTCGCGTTTTGTGATGTTTTCCCCCTCCCCCTTTCCCCGCAGTAACCGTATTAGAATAGTCCTCGAGCTGTGGCCTGAGTGCCTGAGGTAAGTGAATTTAGCGACACAACGTCGCGTAAAACTCTGAGGCAGGATGTTAATCTCGTAATCATGAAATCTTAGATATTGCGTGCGCAGGACAGTGACAAAGAAGGTGAAGAACCCGCTCTACAAGACAGTCGAGGAGGTCTACGAGGAACGGGACAAAAAGAAGCTCATATATCTCCATAAGGCCGCACTAAGGGGTATGCGGGGCGAGTTCCGGCTCCTTTGCAACATGAAGGTGGAAACGAAGAAGGAGAAGATCTTGTTCCACCTCACTTGGTTCGAGCTGGTCAAGCCGTTCGTTATGCGCTGCCTGACCAAAAAGACAGACATGGTCCCAGCTATTGCTGGCGTGGCCGCCTTCATCCAGAAGAGCAGCCGACTGAGGTTCGTGGCGGGCCTGTGGGACCAGATCCTGTATTTAAACCTCCTCTGGAACGTCTTTCCAGGCGCGCCGAGAACGGACAAGGCATATCGCGCCCCGAGTTGGTCTTGGGCTTCGGTAGATGGGCTTGTCGAGACGCCACTCCGGTATTATCATCGCGATGAGTTATCAGAAAGCTTTCACTCTTTAGTCTCCAATATACGGGTTGAAGATCTCCCAGATAGTAGCGATGTGGAGGTGGGCCGGCAGCGTCCTCAGCGTGATCCTTGGTTCACCCGTTCGAGGCTGCATCTATCGGGATGCTTGGTGAAGCCCGAGGGAGTAGACGCAAAAGTGTCGTCCTTTCTACCCGATACTCACGGCTATGATCCCCGATGGGATGGCAAAGCGCCCCAGTGGCTTCCAATCCTTTGGTTCGAGTTCGAATCGATTCTAGGTCAAACAGAATGGAGATGCCACGGCATCGTGATTAGGCGGCTCCAGCCCGGCGATGGCAATGTCTTTGAGAGGGTTGGATATTTCTGGAAAGGAGGCATTAATCCCTCAGACCCGAATTTGAGGTCCAAGGTGTTAGGAAATGCACTTGTCGAGAAGTTGTGTCTTGTATAAGTTGAACAGCGCCATAATCTCTTAGTCTAAGAACGTGACTTGTACCTAGTTTAAAAGTGAGCATTCTCTATACGAGGCTCTTTCATCAATTTCTCCACAATCACTATCTTATAATATGGCGGGCTAGAAATGATAGAAAAAATAGCGCGCATCTTTGCAGTAAAGTTCGAAATCGGCTTTAGTTCCGAATACTCAATGATTTTATTTTTGATTATATTAGTACCAGAAAAGCTAATTCAACTTTTAAACCCTTGTATTCGCTTATTTTCTTATATAAACCGATTTCGAACTTTATTATATAATATAATTAGCTTATTATTTAATTGGCCGTCCGCCATGAGGACTAATGTGAACTTTTTGGGGGGGTCACGTGAAAAGTGGAGTTAAAGAGGGAATGAGCGATTTTCCCAAACTTCGATAAGGGTACCAAATACGGCTCTTTAATTAGTCTACTTAAGAAATATCGCTGCACGTAATAAACATTAAACTTTTATAATATAGCGTAAAGAAATAAAATTATCAATTTTTCATTGAATCCTATTAAATTTACTCTTTTATCATCTTATATTTTTCTATAGTAACTTTTTATAATTATATTATATTTACACCGGAATTATAAGTTTAATTAAAGTAAATATACTTTAGTATAACTACGATAAAATACTATAATAAGACCGATATTTTTACTAATATTATCGCTTTTAACTTTAAGTATTATACCTCTTTCTAAGTCTCGAGATATCTACGAAATTCCTTTTAATTTTAAAGATAAATAACTTATTCGACGTCGCAAACTAATTGCTCGTTCGTTGCTACGAAATCCTCTCCCGACCGTATCGTTACAACTATTTCCACTTACTTACCTCGAGCTCGAAGCTTTACCCTCCAAAGTATCTCCTTTTACTCAATTTATTTTTCAATTGCCAATATAAAAGGATTTAAATTTACGATTTAATAAAATATTAAAAAGTTTAACTCAAAGTAAAATGAATTTAAAAGCAAATTTAAATTAATTTCGCGAGTTTATTTTAACTTCTAATTTATATATACGTTATACGAGAGCCTTTAAACCCAAAGGACTATTTCGTATATATATTATAATCAATAGACAATTTACTAGTATTTATTGCAATTATAAATATAATAATAATAACTCGAGTTATAATTTCACCGTAAGTTTCTTATTATTTTTTATAATAGCGAGCTAACCCGTATATCTAAATCTCTATACGAATCCCATTGCCCCGAAGACCCCTCGAAACTCCTCTATTAAAGCTCGACCTCCTCTTCCTCCCAAACCTATAATCCGCAACCAAATAATATACCGGCAATTAATTGCAATATGAAAAGCCCCGCCCCGGAGCCCTATTTAGCCTTTTACTTTTATAATACTTCCTACTCATATAATAATTTATACCCCGAAGTAACCTCGTACACCGAAGCGTCGTATTCGAGCCAAGAAACTATTAGCTTTTATAGTAGCTCGCCCTTCTACTTATATTACTAATCTACTAACGAAAGCCGCTCAAAGTTTAAAGTACTAATTTTCGACGATATTATTTTCCTCGGTAAATATTAAACCCTACGATTAGTATTCTATAAGTAACGAAAATAAAAATATAAATATATTTAATATTAAAAAAAAGGATATTTTGCGACTTGCGTTTTATCGATAGAATAATAAGACGAGTAATAAAGTATTTAGATTAAAGTTAATAAAAAATAGTAATAATTTTAATAATATAGATTTTAATACTTTCTATTAATATTACTCTTATTATAGCAAGTTTAACGTATTATCAATTGAAATACATTTTATATACAATATAGAGTTTTATTATAATACTATAATACTATCCACGTTTATCTCGTATTTCCTTCTTATATTATATTTCACAGTCTTATTACGATTAATTAAACTATAAAAGCAATTTAGAAAAACAATTTATTACGGGCCGCTATATACCTACTCATTTTCTATCCACATTATACAATTCTCCCGCCGAGTTTACTAAGCCAACTCAATTTCCACTTCGAATAAATACTCCTCTTTTACTCGATTCCGTTTATCCTCTTCTCGAATTAAATCTACTATCGCTTAAATATAATTTTCCTCTAATATAATTTCGCTATTCATAAGTAATACGGCGTTCATATCTTCTTCACTCTTTTCTTCGGCCTTTACTATAATATTCCTAGGATTAATATCGCTATTTGAGTTTATTAATTATATAAATTCCTTTTCTTTTTTTACTAATTCTATTAAACAACTTTTTTCTTCAATCTCAAAAAAACGAATATCCAAATTTTGTATAAATTTAATACTATGCGTCTTTATAAAGTCGTCGAAATTTCTACGCACAATTAATTACTATATCGCAATTCTATAGAAAGTATTTAACTCGAGTTATATAATTAATAAAACATTTTATAGGAAATAATTAATATCGTTCCAAATAATATAACCTTTTCCATCTTTAGATTCGGCCTCCATTAGAATAAAAAACATTTAATCGAATATTGCCTATAAATTTATAATCGGTAATACGTATTTAAAGATCTTTAGATACTATTATATTAGCGTTAGCGTAAAGGGGAATATAAGCGATATTAAAGTATTTAAAGGCTTCGAAAGGTTATTTATTATTGTTTTCTATTGCGTACGTCCGTATTTACAACGATTACATCTTCCCAAAAAATCGATTTAATTTATATCGTATAAAAACTTTAAACTTAGCTCGATATAAAATATCGGCAATATCGAAATAATTTATTTATTTTTATATAGCGGCTTAAAAATATACTTATCCTCTAAAAATATTTACTCTCGATAAAATCCAAAGAAATTTATAATTGATAAATTACGCTCCTCGTGAATATATTTTAAATTATTTACTTTACGGCCAATAAAATAATATTTCTTTCTTTTTACAAAAAAGTCGTTTTAATTTAAAAAGTCTAAAAATAAATCTATTATTACGTTTTAATTACTTCGCGTTTTATAGTATTTCTACGAAATATCGTAATATTCGATTTTATATTTATACCAAATAATTGCTTCTTTTATTCGAGAGATAAATATCTCAATTAAAACTTATAATAATAATAAAATAAAATTGGAATATATAATAATAATAAAAATACAATAATAAATAATAAATAAAATATTATTATAAATTAAATTAATTTATTTTAAAGTAAAAAAAATCGGAAATTGGAATTAAAAATCAAAAAAGGAATTATTAATATATAAGAGAAATATATTTTCGTTTCTTTTCCGTATTTTCTATTGATAATTTTATACTAATAATCACTTAATTAAAAACGGTAATAAATTATTAATATTATATTTAAAAAGCGAGTTTTTAATTTCTTTTTTAACTTTTTAAAACTTAATTACTTAATTTAAATTTACTATACGAGCTTATATAATAAAACACAAAAATATCGAATAATATCCACTCTTTTAAAACATAATCCGATTTTTAGTTTAATCGATTAAAATAGCTTTAATATAAGATTATTTAAACGTAAATAATTATTTAAACGTAAATCGTCGTTTGTAATTTACGAGTTTAATTTCCGGCATTTAAAAAATTCAATTAACGTAATATATAAATCACGAAATATAAGTCTTTAAAGATTAATTACGGTGATTAAATTAATCGCAATAATTAATAATTATCGTATCGCGTTAATTTATTGATTCTTTAGTATTATACTTTTGCTTTACGCGTTATTTAATATATTTTTATTATTTCGAAACTTTTTGCACTTTTTTTTCTATATTATAATCTTTTTATAATACTTCGTTTAATGGATATACTTCTCGCTATATATATTCTTCTCGATTATAGCGTAACCAAATTAAATCTTATATATAAAATATATTTAATTTTAATCGAATAACTCTTAAAGATTCGAACGAATTAAATTTAAAGTAATAAATAATACAATTTACTAAAAATATCGAAATAAACGACAAATTATTAACGTTGTTTACTTAATAATTTATTATTCGAAATACTTTAAAATCGGTAAAAAACCTCAAAATAATAATTATTTTAAGCGTAAAAACGATAGTATATAAGTTATAAAGTATTTAATTTACTAAAATAATAATCAAATAACGAAATTTAAGAAAAAAATAAGAATAAAGATTTCGATTGCTTAAAATTTTTTACTTTATTTAATTCTCGGCGAGCTTTTTTCGAATCTTTAACGTTTTATCCTTTTTATCGATCCTCAATAATTAAAACTTAAAAGAAAACGGTAAAAAAAAGAATCGATCGCTTTTCTAATATTTACCGCTTTTCTAATATTTACCAAATTTCTAATAATAGCCTCGAGACTTTTTATAACTACTCAATTCGTTTAATCGATATATTACTTATAAATACTTATACGATATTATCGCACTAATTAACGCAATGAGATCAAAAGCGATAATTTTTTATTTACTTCGATATTTACAAATTACGACTCAATTTATATCCTTTTTTAAACGCCCCGTATTTTTACACGAGAAGAACTTCTATAATAAACTCGAAAATAAGAACGAGATCGTCGATATATAACCCCGTTTTATTCTTCGGAGTAATAAAACGCCATCAAATAATTCCGTACTAAATTGGATATTATCGAGCTATAAATATACGTTCACTATAAAAAAAAGTAATTTAATACGCTCTTAAAATTAAACGAAAACGAAATTTACTACTAATATTATACTTTCGATAATAAAAAAGAAAATATATCGAAAATATTTAATATTGAGAATAATATAGTTTTTAATTAAATTCTAATATAATTACGGGGTTTAATCGATATAAAAGAATAAATTATAAGTTTTGAACGTTTTTAAATTTATATATATCGGTAGTAAAATTATTAATATAAATACATCGAGTATATTATCGTCTTCTTTTAAAATAACGTGATCTTTTATGAAATACTCTTTCTTTTTTTAGTAAATACTAATATTATTTTATTTAAATTTATTAAAGTAAATACGATTTAAAGAAAGTTTTATTGATAATTTAAGAGAGAACTTTACGTTCGCCGGAATAAAGTCTAAAGAGCTTTAAAATAATTATAGCGCTATTATTTAAATTATTATAATATTATTATATTTCAATAAAATTTATTATAATTTCTTAAAGATAAAAATGTTTTTAATTCGCTTTTTATACTTTTCGTTCTAAAAAAGTAATCGGCGTTTTTAGCGACGTTTATATTTATATTAAGAATTGTAAACTTGGTTAATAAAGAAAAAAAACTCGTTAATAATTAATTAGAAGAAAGGCTATTAATTGGAGATTTATTTCGCGAAGATAATAAATAAATAAATAAATCTCTTGAACGGGGAATTAAAGTCGACGAGGATTACAATAATATTGAAATACTTCCCTTAATTTTATCTTTCATCTTTAATAATACAATTACCCAAATTTAACGCGATATAATTCTTTCTATTATCGAGGAGTATTATATTAATCGGGTTAATAATCCACGTATTTTTTATATCGATGTACTTCTTCTTCGTTTAATTCTTATTTCTAAATTCTACCGCGATTATAAGCTTTTCGTAATTTGTTTCTTAACGTTTTTTCTAATCGGTATTACTAATTAGTACGATAATTGGCCTCGAGCTATTTTTCTCGTTAATTGAATTAATTATTTATTAAAGTTAAAAAACGATCGTTTTATTAAATATCCACGTTTCCAATATATAGTATATAATATATTACAACGGTAAAAAGTTATAAAGTATAAAAAATTTTATATTAAAAACTATTAAGAAAATTTAATTATTATATTATATTAATTATAAGAAATTATACGAAATAATAATAATGTATTTATTTAAAGTATTACTCGTATTAATACTTCGATTATTAATACTCGATTATTTTAAAAAGAAAAAATCGCTATTTAAAAGCTTAAATTCAATATTATAAAATGTAATCAATAATATTTCTCATTTAAAATTACGCCGATTATTAATAAAATGATTTTCATCGCTATATACCAAATTACGTAGATTAAAGAGATATTCTTACGAAAGAAAACCGCCAAAATATTGTTTAATATAACGTTTAAAATAATCTTTATATTATTACTATTTAATTATATTTCCGTTTCATTATTTTTTTCGATATTATTCTTAAGCTTTTAATGAAAATCTAAAACTATTAATATCGGTATAAATAATAAGCTCGAAGTACCGATTATATTTATTATATCGTTTAATTAAATAAAATTTAAACTTTAAAAATAAGTATTTAAACCTCGGTATAACGAGAGAAATTCGCCAAGTTTTAAACTAATAAAGTATTTGCTTAGTACTCTAATATAAACCGTCCGATTAACGAGCGTAATTCGTATTCTCTTCCATTCGTCTAAATAATTAATACTTTAAATTAATTCATTATTCTCTTAAATCGAATATAATTATATAACCGCTATAAAATTAAAAAATACTTTCGTAAAATAAAAAATTAAAAACGTTACGAATACAAGTATTAATTTACTAAAGAAAATAAAGTTAAATAAAATTAAATTACTATCGATAAAAATACTAATAATAAAAGCTATATATTTGCATTAAAACGGAATTATTATCGCTTTAATAATTTTGTAAATTAATTGATTCTCGAATAAATAGCGAATACGAATACTTAATTTATATGCACTTATAATGGCCTTATTACGTACGTTTCTAAATATACGTCGAAAAAAGAGAAAAAATCTACGTTTTATAAAAAGATTACGAACGAAATAAATAGTATTCGTATACTACTTATTTTCGTCATTATATATCCGTCGTAATTACGATCGGTAAATTTTGCGCTATTATATTTACTATAAAAAGGCTATATAATTAATTTCTTTTATTTAGATTTTTTTTCGCCTCGTTATTAAACGATTTGTAATTTCTTTTACTACCAAAATATTAATGCGTTTTATTAGAAAGCGCGATTAATCTACACAAAAATACTATTATATACTTTTAAAGTTGCTTTAGATAAATTCTTCTCGCGAGTACATCGTCTTTAATTATCTTCCGGAAGACTAATATTAAACTCGCCAATATATTAATAAGATTTTTAACGAATTAAAAATTATTACTAATATATTTATTAAATATAAATAGTAATTAATTAATCCTTTAAATAAAAAACATTTGCGAGACGTTATTTTAATCGATAAATTATAATCTTATAATTATAATACGTTCCAAAAATACTATATAATTTTAATCGATCCGATTTATAATAAACCACGAATTATTAATTATTTTCCAAAGTATTTATCGAAATTAGAAATTAAAATTTACTTCGATTATTATCGTATTAAAATAATACTTAATTATTCGTTTATTAATATCGAAAATCTCATAAAAATCGAAAGTATTTTTATTGAGTTTTAATTTAAAGTTTACGAGTTATATAAATTTTATTATAATTATACCAACGATAATTATTATAATAAGTTCAAAATTAACGATAAGAATATCCAACCCTCTAATTAAAACTATAATCACATTCCTACGCTCAAAGAAAATTATCTTTTCAATAACATTGAATTCTTAATACGTTAATATATTAATCGAAATAACGAAAATATTTAAATCGAAAATTTAAACGATTTAAATAATAAAGAATTTAATCGAAAGATAAATTGGAACGTATATATTAAAAAGTACGATATTAACCCTAAGTTTTAAAGGGATATTAAGAAAGATTTTAAGTACCGTGTATCACAGATTAGGCTTAGCCTAGTCTCACGTGACCTCGCTTAGCCTACCACCCGGTAGAACCAAGAGATATAATTCCTCCTCGAAGCGTAATTTTAATCTTTTTTCTTTAGTTTAATTTAGTTTTAATAAAACCTCCTTTATAATAGTTTACTTTGTACTAAGGACTTTGGATTCGTAATATTAAATTAAATTTAATTTATCTCGTTATTATAAAGTAATTCAAAGATATTATATTTCTTTTCGACTTTTTTACGTAAACTACTAATTTACGCTTATAAAAATTCGATCAAATTTTAGATTTTAATCCGGTCCTCTCGAGTACGAAGCTCTCCCCTTAAAGTAGTACTAGAAATTATATAGTCCGCAAATCAAAGTAAAAAGTTTTTCGAGTACGAAATTCGATTTCGACGAATTAAAGTAAAAAGTTTTTCGCCCGTTAATATTAAACTATTAAATCAACCCTTTAAAAGCGTAAAGCGTAAAAATACTCTATTTATTTTTTCGATAATTTTTACTTTCTTTCGAAGTTTATTTTTTTCGAAACTATAAAAACGCAAAACGCGTAAAATCGATATACTTTTATTTTTTCTTTCTTTTTCTTTTTTTATCGAATTCTACGATAATAGCAAAAAACGCAATTTAATGCGCAATCGAAATTAAATAGAATAAGTAAAACTAATTCGAGTTTATTATTTATTAACGAATTCCTCGATTTTCGGTTTTTCTTAATTCTAATTTTATTAATAGCGATTATAATAGCGAGATCGAGCGATTATTAAATATATTTGTAAAAGAACTCGAAAGAGAAAACGATATTAAACTCGGAATTATTTTCGTTACTCTCGAAGACTTTAATAAATTCTACGCTAAAAACAAAGAAATATTATATTAAATAGTAATTCAAATAATCGTTAATCGAAACGATACGCGCAAAATTAACTCGAAGAAATAAATCGTTATTACTTTAAAAGACAAAGAATTAATTAAATATATTATTCAAATTACGAGTTTCTTTAAAGAACGCGATTTTCTCGCTCGAAATAAAACTATTTTAATTATATACTTTCTCTCGAATCCTTCGATAACTTCTTATTCTCGATAATTTTTTCTTTTTACTTTTTCCGATTAATAAAAACGATTAAGTAATTCGATTTACCGATATTTAAAAATAAAGTTAATTTTATATTCGAAACGTAAAATAAGCAAATTAAAAGTAAATTAATTGTAAATTACGATTACTTTAAAAACGAAGTAGTAAAAATAGTTTATATTTTTAATCGGACCGAAAATAAAGTTTAAAATTACTTTTAATCTTATTATTTTAATAATAAGTTTTCCGATTTTACGATTATCGGCGAAATGATTAAATACTTAGTTGATATTTACGTTAATTCGAATAAAATCGAGAACGCGAAAAACGAATATGCGATTATAATAATAAAATTCTTTAAAAATTTTTTAGAGTTTTATATTCGATTTTTAAAAGTTACAAATAATATTAAAATCTCGAAAAGCGAATACTTAAATATTTTGTAACGCAAAGTAATTTTCAAGCTTTAAATCGATTTATTTCCTTTTAAAGGCACTTATAAAATATATTAAAACTTAATTGTTTATTTTAATATTCTCGATCAAAGTTACCGCCGTATTATTACTTTAAATCAATAGCTCGCCGCAATTAAAATTATTCTTATTTCTCGAGGCGAATTAATCCCTATATTTTATTGTAATTAAAGCTAATCGGTACTTCGATCGAATTATTCGAATACTTTTGAGATTAATCGTTCGAGATACTTATTTTCCGCTCCGATTAAAAGTAACTCGAATAAAACTCTTTTTAATTTAAATAAGCTCGAGAATAAATCGATTGCGATCGGTAAATTAATAACTCGCAAATATTATTATTATTATAAATTAAAATATAATATACGTAATTGCCCGTTCTTTTCAATTCTTTCTTTTGCTTTAATAATTAAAATTGCCCAAATAAAGCTAATCGAGGGACAAAGTAATTATTTAACGGATACAAAAAAAAGAAAAGAGAAATATTTTAAACCGAAGAATATTTCGATTTCGAATCGAAAAACAAACGCACTTAAAGAAAGTCTCTACTTTTAGGCGATATAATATCGAGATTAGCGAAGTAAATTTTAGTTAATTAATTAGCGGAGATTCTTTTATTACGTAGTATACTCTTAATCGCAATAAAATTAATATTAAAAATTATTTTTCTTCTCGATATCGGAATTAGTATATTTACTTTTATTAATGAATTATTTACTATATTATATTGTATTTACTTAAGTATTCAAAAGAAGAAACTCTTTTATTTTATTATTATTCGTAAGTATAATAAGAGTACTCGAAAAGAAATTAACGAGTATATCGAAATAATTTTATATATCGACGATCGGATTATTAAAAACGTCTCGATACTTATTATAAAGTTTAAAAATTAAAACTTAATTTTAAATCGTTTATTCTTTATTAAATTCGACGTATTTTTACGTTATAAAACAAAATAATTAATTTGGCCCGCAAATATACTTTCGAATCAAAATTAATAAAAGGTTATTATAATAACCCGCGAGAATTTAATTAAATATATCGAGATTATTCATTAAAAAAATATCGAACGTCGAGATCAACGGATAAATAACGAAGTAAATCGAATTACGATTATTTATTAAAGTTTTCCTTTAAAGTATTAAAAGAAGTCTAAGAATTAGAGAACCGATCGAGATTATTAATATTAGACGATAAAAAATATTTTAAAAAGATATAATTCGAAGTTATATTTTTTCGAGCCACGCAAAAAAAAGAAAATTCTAAGGACGAAATAAAAACCGATAATCGATATTACTTATATTATAATCGAGGCTTTTAAACTTAATATTCGATAATTAAATAACGCTTTTTTCTCGATTATTTTCGAGGAGCTCGATCGAGTAATCGAAGATAACGAAAATCAAAATGCAATCTAAATTACAAGTCTCGAAGAAGTTCCTCTTTTATTTGACGAATAATAATCGAACGAGACTAAAATCGAGTAATTAGCGCGAGTCTTATTTAAAGAATATAACGAGTATATAAAAATATTCTCGAAAATCGAATTAAACGTTTTACTTTTTTATTATTTTTACGATTATAAAATATAATTAAATGCGAATCGAACGGAAAATAAAATCGAATATACTTTTCTTTAAAAAAAGACAATTTAAGAACTTTAAGAGATCCGCCGATTTTTATTAGAGAATTTAAATAAAGGATTTATTATTTTAAATTATATTCTTTTTATTTTTTTAGTCCTCTTTATTTAAAAAGTAAATAGCGGTCTCCAATTTTGTATCGACTTTCGAAAGTTAAATAATTTGACTCGAAAAAACAAATATTTTCTCTTTTTAATCGAAGAGACTTTAACTCGTATATTTAAAGTTAAAGTATTTACGAAGCTCGATATTCGATAAACTTTCTATCGAATTCGAATGTATTTCGATACTAAAGAACTTATTACGTTTCGAATTAAATACGGAGCTTATAAATATAAAGTATTTTTCGAGGGATTAATAAACGGTTCGACTATTTTTTAACGATATATAAACGATATTCTCTTTGATTACTTCGACGATTTCTATACGGTTTATATAAACGATATTCTCGTTTTCTTAAAGGATTTTCTCGAATATAAAATATATATTAAAAAAGTCTTAAATCGATTGTAATAAACCGGTTTTTAAATTAATATTAAAAAGTTTAAATTTAATGTAAATCAAATTAAATTCCTCGGTTTTATTATCTCTATTAAAAAGATTTCGATCGATTTAAAGAAAATTAAAGTAATTAAAAATTAAAAAGAATTATATATAATTCGAGGAATTTAATCTTTCTTAGGATTTTACAATTTTTATCGACGATTTATCTCCGAGTACGAACGAGTTTGTAAGCTATTTAATAAGCTTACTTTAAAAGGCTATAAATAGAATTGGACTCCAAATTATAACGAGGTATTTATTACTTTTAAAGACTTGCTATTTACGGCATTAATCCTTCGATATTACTAACTCGAGTAACTTATACAAATAAAGACTAATATTTCGAATGGAGTTCTCGTTAGTGTCCTCTTATAATAAGACTCAAAAATAGAGTTATAATACTTTATTACTTTCTTTTTAAAGATAATAATTATTGTAAAACTTAATTATAATATTTACGATAAAAAGATATTAATTATTATTCGAGCATTTAATAAGTAGCGCTTTGAACTCTAAAGGATTTAAACGAACGATTCGTTTTTAATTTATTTAAATTACCGAGTACTCGAATATTTTATAATTACTAAAAAGCTTTTCAGAAAATAAACTCGATAATTCGAATTACTCTCAAGATATAACTTTAAATTAATGTATCGAGTAAATAAATTAAATGAGAGAGTCGACGCTTTTTCACGAAGAGACGAGAAAATCGCTATAATCGAAAAAATTATATATTATTAGAAGATTTAAACTATAATTCTTTACTCTCGAATCGATTAAACTATTATTAAAGATTTTTCACTCGAACC
Organism: Phialocephala subalpina; assembly: GCA_900073065.1. NCBI lineage: Eukaryota > Fungi > Ascomycota > Leotiomycetes > Helotiales > Mollisiaceae > Phialocephala > Phialocephala subalpina. The sequence continues at coordinate 74,929 of FJOG01000046.1, forward strand.
GATTCTTACTCCGTTCGAACTCGAAAAGCCAAAATCAGAACCTTATAATAATATTCAATTAATTAATAAGATTTTAAAAGAAAATAAAATCTCTTCAAATTTTGAAAAGTATCGAACTTTAGTTCGAAACGAGATCGAGATAACTTAAAAGCTTCGAAACGATTTATTACTTCGAAAAAGTAAACTTTTTGTACTCGATAAATAACTAATTAATATTATACCTCTTCGAATCGCAATTATCAAGGAAGTATATAATCTATTACTCTCGGGACATTTTAATAAAGCTAAGTTCACTCAATTAATAAGAACGTGGTATTATTAGCCCGAAGTCAATAGTAATATTAAGCGCTATTATAATAATTACTATACGTATAAAAGATCGAAAATCCCTCGAAATAAAACGCTCGATTTATTATATTAATTACCGATCTCGGATTATCCTTAGTAATATATTACAATCGATTTTAAGAAGTATTTAAAGAGTAAAAACGGAGCCAATATAATAATTATTTTTATAGACCGATTATATAAAAGATTAATCTCGATTCCCGTTCGAAATACGATTATAATAAAGAAGTTAATACTTTTCTTTTTTATTTACGTCGTGCGTTACGTTAGTATTTCGGATTCGATTACATTAAATCGAGGCTTTTAATTTGTCTTTAATTTCTAGAATGAGTTTTGTACTCGATTAAATATAAAAATCCTACTCTCGATCGTTAATTACTCGTAAATAAACGGATAAATTAAGATCGTTAATTAGTACTTCGATTAATACTTGCATTTATACGTTAATTACTATTAAAATAATTAGAATAAATAGATTACTATTTTCGACTTACAATAATTTACTTTATAGTATAAGACAATTAGTTAATCACCGTTTTTTACGAAGAAAAAATATAAGATTTATATTTTTCTCGATTAAAAAAAATCGATTTAAATCGTCGTTTTTAAAGAAAGGTTAAATCGAGAAAAGGCTCAAATTCTTATTACTCGTTTGCACGAATTTACGTCGGCTACTTAGATTAATATGCGAGTCTCGTAAGAAAAGTATACTTTATAAACTAATAAGAGAAAACGAGAATCGAATTAGAAAATTGGAGACTAAGTCTACGTTAAAAATACCTCTTAGAAAACTTACTACTCGAGCCGGAAGCTCGCTAATTAAAACGAGGGACTATTCGAAATTATCGAGATAATAAGACTTTTATATAAATTGCGATTATCGAAGTACTTTAATCGAATTTATAACGTTTTCTACGCTAAGAAACTTCGAAAGGCAATAATAGATTTTTTACTCGAATAAATCAATTAAGAATTAAAAGGAGAAAATATTAATAGCGGTACGGAGTACGAGGTACAAGAGATTCTAATAGTAAAATTAAAAAGGAATCGTTTTTAATATAAAGTTAATTAAAAAAATTGCGACGAAAATCCGACGTTTTACTCGGCATTTTCTCTCAATTTGAGTTTATTACTTCTCAAGAGATTCCACGAGACTTATCCGCATTTTTTTAAGCCGTTAAAGAATTTTAATTACTAGTTAAAATATACGAAAAATAAGATTTTATTGGTTGCGAAAGTAAACGATAAGAAATACGTTTAAAATCTAATATTAATATTTAAAACTTAAAAAAGGGAATTCCCTTATTTCTGGCTTAAGGCCGCTATTTACGTAATCACCAAAAAAAGTTATTTGATTTTTTTATTTATTTTAGCGTTTTTTTTTTTTGGAAAGGAATAAAAGAAATAAAAGCTTACGGATAAACTTACTTTAAAAAGGGGGTAATATCACAAATTAAGCTTAGTCTAATCTCACGTGACCTCGCTTAGTTTACCGCCCGGCAGAACTAAGGGATATAACTTTTTTTCGAAGCGCAATTTTGATTTTCTTTCTTTAGTTTAATTTGGTTTTAATAGAACTTCCTTTACAATAATTTGCTTTGTACTAAGGACTTTGGATTCGTGATACCGTGCAAAGTTCGAGTTACCGGCTTTAAACGATATACGAACTCTAAATGAAAATTAGTATTATTTCTACGATTTAATAATTGAGTATATTTTTAAGACATACGATTTATACCGTCGTTAACCAAATAGATTTCTTCGAATTAATCTCGATAGTATCGCCGGTATAAAAAAAATATATATACTTTTACAAATTTGCAATCGCATTATTTAAATCGCTAAATAATATAATAAACTCGATTCGATTTTCTATATTACTTTTATAGGGATTACGGCCTTCAATTTTAAAGGTTCTACGTTTTATTCTTTATTTAAGATTTTTTTTTATTTAATAAGAGATATTGGTTTATATAAACCGTTAAATAATAATAAACTTATAAAGTTATAAAGTTTCTTCGCTTATAAAAAGTATTTAATTATTAACGAGAAATTTTTTATTTCTATTTAATTACTAAGAGCGATTAATACCCGTTTATATCAAATCTTTTTATAGTATAATAACGATTTATTCGATAATATAAACATTTTTATATATAACGACTTTAAATAATTACTTTTTGTAAAAAATTAAATTATATATTCCAAGTTTTTTATAATTTCGTAAAATTCTTTAAAGTTTGTTTATAATCATATTACGTACGATTCCCTTAATTAAATTATTCGATTCATACAAATAATATATTAAATTAAAAAAAATAACGAATTTTTAAAATTTAAAAAAATATTAATTAAATTATAAAAAATATATACTCGTAAAAAGCCTTTCGATTCCTCGAGCAACGTATATTAACGAAACTATTACTCTAAATACAAAATACGTTCAAAGATACTTTACGGTTTTTCGCTACGAACGAAACTATAAAAAAAGAGAATTATAATTGGTTGCGAGATTTTAGTATTTCGATTTTTAAAATCCTTTATATTAACGATCGTTTTTCTATTTCTATTATTAAACGTAATTATACTAAAAATATAACCAACGAATTAATAATTAATATCGATACTAAAATTATAATTACGTAAAACTTTTAAATTGAGCGTAAAATCGTTAATAAATTAATAAGAATAATTAAAGATTTAATTTAACGAGAAAAATAAATATTTAAGTAAAATATACCCTATATTATTCTTATAAAAGTTGATGGTTATAATAATTCGAACTTTAAAGGAAATATTATAAAAATTAATTCGAATACTAATTACTAATTGCCGTTTTTCTTTATTACTCGAGAGTTTCCCTATTAAAAAGAGATTATTTCTCGCATTAATTTCTTTATAATTTTATCGTATATTATTACAATTTATAAGTCTCAAAATTTAACGTTCGATCAAATTATTCTCGATTTCTTTAAATTCGATACGATTTCGAGTATTTCCTATATAATTCTTTTTCGTATATAAAATGTACATTATATTATATTTTTTTATAATTAAAATTTTACTCGATTTAAAACGCTTAAAAAACGGCCATTAAATACTATTTAATATAAAATAAATTAAAACGAAAAAACTCGGCAAATACTTTAAAAAAATATTTAAAACTATAATTAAATTAAATAAATTTTATTTTATTATAATACCGTGATAATTTTAATAAATATTTCCTTTTACTCTTAATAATTAATATACTTTACAAATTATAAACGTTTTATATTAAATATTCCAAAACGAATTTAACGATAATTTGTATACTTAAAAACGTATAAGCCTTTTATCACTAAAATAAGTATAAATCCAACGATACGCTATTATTATTTTTAAATTACCCTCGAAAAAACCACTATAAATAAGCGTATTATCCCCTTTAAAAAAAGAATAACTTTACAAAAGAAATAAAAATCCCCGAAATAAATAAAACTATAAAAAAAATAAAATCCCCGAAATAAATAAAGTCGATAAAAGCATGAAACTAAGTAATTCATTATAAGTTTTATCCAATAAACTCGCGTATTACTCAAACCTTTAATTTCCTCGAGAAAAATAACTTTAAAACTATTATAAATACTAAATAGAAACTCCATTATATTTATTGTAAACTAATTAATACTAAACGTTGGATTCTTAAAGTAAAGATTATTAAGTCCCGAGAAACGAAATAATTCGCAATACTTAGCGATAAAAGTATATACGCCGTTAATATAATTCTTAGAAAATACACGTATAATTGAAAAAAAAGTTAATAAAAAGTATATTACTATATCCACTATATACTCTTATTCAATTAACCAACTCAATCGATCGTTTATTTACTCCTTCGTTCGAAATAAAATTAGCGTTCGATAATTACGAAATCTAATTAATTTTATATAAATTTTATTTAGTAAACTCAAAATACTTAGTTTATAAAGTAGATTCTAACGATAACGAAAATAAATACTCTAATAATAACGATAATAAATACGTAAATACTAATTGGGCTTCTAACGTTAAAAGATTTTATATAATATATAAATTAATATAATAATTTCTTTAATTATTTACTTCACATTAAAACGGCGTATATATATCGAGCGAATAATAATAAAACTTTAAAAAAACCGGAAAAAAAATAATTATTAAATTTACTTTATTACTTTCTCCTTTAAATTAAAAGAATTATTTGTACTTGAGAAAAGCGCTTAATAATTTGCGAGAAATACTCCGAAGTAATAATATTTTTAATTATTTCCACTCAAAAAAATAACGACTTTTTCTATTAAACGGAAAATTAATCGTTAATAAAAGTTCAAATCTTACTATTAAATTAATAAAGGAATTATTAGTAGATATATTCTAAATAAAGATAATCTTTTCTATTTTCGCGAAAAAATTTAAATAAAAATAAAAATAAAAACAATAATAGTAAAGTTTTTTGAGTTTAATAAATACTTAGTAAAAAAGAGATAAAACAACGAATTACGAGCTTATTAAAGATAATAATTACTTGGAAAAGGCTCGAGATTATTTTCGTTCGTAAACGGAATAAATCCTCTTTTTTTTTATTATATTTAAGCTTTTTATTTTACTTTAATTTAATTTTCTATCAATTTATTTAATTATTCGAAGGTATCGTCGAAAATCGAAGGTATCGTTGGAAGTTTTATTGAAGTTGCTATTAAAAATGTTACAGAGATTGAAATAGGATTAATTTCGACGAAAGTAAATTAATTAATTATTTTATTGTATTAGTTTACTCTTTGAGAATATAACGTCGCTATATTATCGGTTTTTTCGAGGAAAACGGAAAAAGGTCGAGAGATAAATTTGTAGATTAATTAGTTTATTTCGAAGTAAAAGTGATAATATACTTTTTAATAACTCGAAATTAATTTGCATTTAATAAGTTTAAATTACGAATGCGAAATTGCAAAGTAAATAAAGAAGAAGCTATAAATTGATTAGTATATTCCGAAGTGAAAATGAGAATATACTTTTTAACGACTCGAAAATAAAATAAACGAAGTTGGAAATTAAATAATTAAACTCGATTAATATATTTCGAGGTAAAAGTAAAAGTGTATTTTTTAACGGTTCGAAAGTAAAATAAACGAAGTTAAAAACTAAGTAATTAAACTCGATTAGTATATTTCGAGGTGAAAATAAGAGTATACTTTTTAATAATTCGAAGGCGATTATATCCCTTTAAATTCTACTATTGAAATTGATTATATAATTGTTTAATGGCTTTCGAAGTTGTATTTATTTATTTAAAGACGAGGTCTTTTAAAGTCGAGAAGTAATATAAATATAAAGTCGTAATGAGATTATTAGTAACGGCGAAAAGAGACTCGAGATTCGTAATAATAATAAAATCGACGACGAAAAGGAGGAATTTATAGTTAATTTTGGTTATAAGTTGATTACGGAGATCGAAAGTAGAAAAAAGAATAGTTAATAGATAGCTCGAAAGAGAATGAAAGTATTAATAGAAACGGGGTTATAACGAGAAAAGTAAACGAACGTAATTATAAGTAAAAAGTAAATTGGAAATAATAAATCGAAAAGAAATAATAAAATTAATAGTTTATAATCGTTGCAATTAATCTCTAAGGGATTATAAGGTTAAAGAAATCGTAAATATCGATAGCGAAAAAAGTTGGCGTTAAAATTGAAATAAATTTTTATTATAATTAATAGAAGAAGAAAACGGCGAGAAAAAAGAGTAAATAGTTAGTTATATACAATTATATAACTCATTATACGTTATATAATTGCTATGAAAAACAAATTCACTTTATAGTATTTAAAAATATAATTTCTTTAATTAATTATAAGCGAAATGAGTTTGTTTATCGTATATTTCAACGATTATACGATTAAAAAAATTGAAATTAGAATATATTAATTCTTATAAATCCTATAAATTATTTTATATAAAATTTTCAATTGTAGCGTTATTAATCGTAAAGTTATACGATCTCTTTAAAAAGACGTTTAATAATATTTAGAAGGCTTTAAAATCTCGGTTATTAGCCCGAATTAATTTATAATTACCCTGTATATTAATCGATCTAATAATATCGAATCTCGCAAATAAAAGTAGATCTCCATTTTAATCTTATAATTCGGAATCCATCGTTTTTCTTTATTAACGCATTATTTTTTTTATTATTATCTCGAGCGATTCTTTTTAATAAATAACGTTTATTCTATCGAAATTTACTTAGATTTACCTCGTAAACGAAATAGTAAAACTAAATAACTTTTTTAACGTTCTCTTTAAAGTACTACCTAATTAATCGGCCGCCGGTAATTTTATTCGCGCTTTCGCTAATAAAGTAATAAAAATATAAAATATCGCGTTTATAAAAGCGATAACGGCGATAAAGGAAATTTAAGCGGAAATGAAAACAAAGTAAACTCGTATAATCGCACGATCTAATAAACGGTTTAATATAATAACGACGAAATTAAATTATATAACGGTAGTTTTAAAAAGTTATAACGATATTTCTACTCGTTTTCGAGGAATAAATACTCGATTAAATGCAATCGAAAGGTATTTAAGTACTTTAGAAGTTAGCCAACGAGTAATCGAAACGCGTTTAAATATTATAGAGGATAATTAACGGCAAGATAAACTCCGGATAAATACTATATATATTATATTTGCTCGATTTACTTCTTTTTAATTCTAATCTAATACTTATCTAAGCGTTACAATAGTTTTACGCAGAGTATTAACGGCAAGATTTCTCTTACTCAATTAAAAGTATAATTCTCGCTATTAATCCATATAAATATTAGTATACATATCCCCGAGTTTCTTAAGTTAATATATAATATCGAGAACTTAAATAATGCGTATAATCGGTTTATCTTAGGGGAATCACTTACTAATTTTCTTAAATAACGCCCTTATATAACTTCTCCCTTAAATCGGTATTATAAATTATGATCGCAAGTTTAAAAATACAAAGAAATAAATATTATTCAAAGAAATAATTGGTTTGACTTTGTAAAAGTATTATATTCTATAAGCGTTTATATTAGCTTTAAATTGGAGTTTAATATCAAATATAAATACTTTTTTGCGATAAATTCGAGTGTATTTCTATGAATATTATAGTTTATTAAATAATTTCCATTAGATTTGAGAATATTTACTACGATTATATAATACCCTTAAATTTAAATATTTTTCTAGAGCTTTATAGCCCCTTATAAAAGCGCTTTTGCGAGGTTTACGGAGTAAAATATATAATAAAGTAAAGGATAGAAAAGGGAAAACCCGTTTTAAAGATCCGTTTGCGGGCGGACGGCCTTTTTTCTTCCGAAACGAAGGAAAACATTTTAAGTATTAATAAGTTAATATTATTTTATTTGATTAATTTAAAATAAATTATAATTTTATATTATTTATAAATATTCTATTGAAATCTTTTAAATTTAAAAATAATAATTTATTATATTTAAAAGAATTCTTTATATTTATAAAAAATAAAATAAAATATATATTGAGATTAAATATAAAATTTATTTAAAAAAGAAAATTCAAATGGAATTTTTATATTTGGAATTATTATATATAATAAAGAAAAATAAAATAAGAATATTATTTATAAATATATATTTGATTATTAATTTAAATCCAAATTTATTAAAATTTTATTTTATTTTAAAAATTTTAATATAAAGTAAAATAAATTATAAAAAGAAATAATTAATTTAAAAAAGAAAATATATATAATTTATTATTCGCGAGAATTAAAATAATTTATTATTAATTTATTTAAATATTTAATATTTATAATTTTTTTTAAAATAT